>JAQIWH010003799.1:0-18766 GCA_034695005.1 Cryptops parisi
ACCGCTGATATGGGTGGTCTGAAACACCCTGTATATGCATACATTTCAATAATATCGCTTGTCATCCAATGTTACTATTTTCATGAAAACAATACTTCATGTACAGTACATGTCATTAAATCACATATTTAGCATTGATTACAAATACTTAAATGAGCAGTTTGGAATGGGGGTCTATATTTTCCATCTGGCATGGGCCTATTACCAGCTCTGCACGGCCCTGCATATATCAGCTTTCAGCAAAATATCGATGCAATCTGTGGTATTAACTTTGAAGTCGTTATATATATTTTTTTTTGGTATATAGATTGTACTTGTACATCATTGTTCAAGTCAGTTCAAAAATCAAAGAGTCATGTTTTCTAATGTTGTACACAACACGCCCAAATAAAAATTAATCACCAGTTGTGGATGATAATTATATAATAATCGCAGTCTGTAACTTGCCTAAAATCATAAATGTGAATCCTGTCTTATAATGTATAATTTATCCAAAACTATAGGTCTGTATTGCTTGCTAAAACTATAGGTCTGTAAATGTTTGGCAATAATTCGTATCTAACTTATCTTTGAATCATGGAACAAAAATAAAATGTTAATAATGTTTATCAATTATCACATTACATGGTTTTTGAACATTACTTTAATCGCATTTCACAAGTAAAACCTGACTCCACAAAATAATCTTCTCATACTTGCTGTACAGACTTGCCAACAGTTAATTTTGGAGAGATTGTCAACTTACAAGAACAATGACAGAACACAAATAGTAAAAAGCCATCACCTCCTCTCGATTCCGATTTCGCCATGCACCGTTTCAGGAACTCAAAGGGTCATGCCCGAAGACAGACGAGACATATCTCCAGTCACCATGCTCTTCCTCCTTCAACCTAAATGCAAAGATTATCGTGAACCATGAGCATGTTTGCCACAAAAGAATGTAGTACAAATTCACATCAATCATATCATTTCTTCATAAACAAGAACGATGTAAAATGCAGGTGAACATATACCACTATCAACAGTGACAATGCAATATTTATACGATTTGTGTTCTACTATCCATCAAAGTGAACTTAAGAATGTTTGCCATCAACGCTATCAATGTTGATTTTTAAAAACTGAGTTCAATCAGTTTTCAGAATTGGGTTTTTCGTCGCTAAGACACGACATAGCAGTAGCGAACGGAATCTGAAAACTGGCCCGAGCATTTATACTCACTTATCAGGAGACACCCTTGTTCATTAATTTTTAACTAGTCCAATGGTCCAGCGACTCACCGGGCATTGCCCAAATGCACAATGGTAAGTCCGCCACTGTGACATAGTTGTCTTGCATGCTTTATTCTCTTTGAATGACAAGAACGCTAGGATATTCTTTAGAACTGACCCGAAATGATTTGGTTGTTTCCTAACCTAATCCGATAGACACCGGTACCCTCGTACCACTTTTCGGGGCAGTTGTAAAGAATACCCACTTATGTGATTACATCAGCACCGTTGAAAATTGTTCAACTCCACGTTCCAATCAACAAGCAAGACTCAACATGAGTCTCGAGACTCTTTAATTTACTGCTTTTAAAGTTGTTTCCCAATCTTTTCCTTAAGCACACGTTGTACTATGTGTCATGTTCGGTTAGGCTAAGTTTTTAGAAACATGCTTGCTATTACAAAACATATACCTCAACCTTAGAAATTAAGCTGAACAATTTTTGCTTCCAAGCTGATCACTTATTAAATGAACCTCATTTTTATTTTTCAGTACGTTAACTTTCTGTAATTTATTTATAATAATTTTGTCCCTATTTTGGTTAGTCTCGATGCAATAACATTTATAATAGTTGCATGCATGAGCAACAACACCAGCTGGTAAAAACGACAAGTAAATAGCAGTAGTATAGTATAATAGTATTGTAGCCTTTGGTGTTACTGATGAGTTTTTGTCTGATTGAAAAACTAGTCTTTCTTCTCACCTATACGACATATTAAGTCTGGAGGAACTGAGCCTCCTCATTGATGGAGATGATGATGATGAGAAAGATGATTTTTCAAACGGGGGTCTCCCCCGTTGCTCTTCCAACCAAGACCTTTTTACTCCTTGGCCATGTTGAAGTAATGAAATGAATGATGATAACCAACATGAGTACATTAATTAATCATTGGCAATAAACACGACATGTGCAAAAGTTTAAATTATTTTAAAATTTAATATTTAGTTTACGAAGTTGGATTTTTATAAAATTAGGTAAAAATTCTGATTACGATTTTATATGCGCTATTTTGTGCAGTTTGGCGGGGTGACCTGACGTCATGGCTGATATGATACCATACGATCTCTGATCTCTGGGTACCATAGACAAAAGAGAAATAGATCGATGTGTATCTCTAGCCTATGTTAATACTATGTTTATTTATAAAAGTCATTTACAACGAAAACATTTTAATGTAAAAAAACATTAACTTAAACATCCATTATATTATGACCTTAATTAGTTAAAGAAATTAGTTGTTTACAAACAAACAACTCGCTTTTTAATGACGTTGCATAGCCACAGCGGGTACTAAATAGAATAGACCGCATTCACTTTGGACTTTTTGAGCCGCAAAAACCGCCCAAAAACAATCGATAACTATTGTAACTTACATAGATACTTTACACGTTATCGACTGTCTTTGGACGGTTTTCGCGCTAAAAATGTCCAAAGTGAACAAGGTCATTTTATGTGGTGGCAGGTGGCAACATGACATCCGCCGAGACATGGATGGACATTGGACATGGTGACGATGACCTCTAATTGAGAATAACGATAATCACACTGAAATATATTTGTGAAATGCATTGTGATACTCAAGTAAAATGAAACCAAATCAACAAAATAATCATATTTGCTAGTCACTAAAATATAACACGTCCTTTGTTTTTCCTACCAGATATATATTATAAATTTCAAATAAGGTATATATTAAATATTGTATTACCAGATAAAATAATAAGGTAAAGCAAAAAATCAATATTTTTCAAAAATAAGGGGGCTACTTTTTGTACCATTTAAATAAATCCAACAAACAAGTTGACTTCGTAATTAAAGCATTCATATAATATAAATAATATTTATCGATTTCTTTAAAAAAAAAATAAACATTAAATTGACAAGCAGAGTGCTTAATGACGATTACTTATTTATACTATGATGAAATGGGATTTATATACTTTGCATTGGATTATGTTGACTAACCTTGATCTTGTTAAACCATAGTGAACTAACTCGGGCGTCGACAAAATTCAAAATTATTCAGGAGCCCATCCCACTTTTCTCAGGCACCAACATATATTTATTAATATTACCAAATATAGAAATCCAGGTGTCGGGTAAAAATTTTCATGTGTCTTGTATTTTGTCTACCCCTGAATTCACTGTTTGGTTTCTGAGGCCACTAAGTTATGATTTAGGCATAGGCTAAAAAATTAAATCGCTGGACCAATTAAAGAGAGTTACAAGCTTTGTTTTTGTTTTTTTACAAACTAATTGGATTAGCATGTCTATGGACAAACCATACATAAAATCGTTTTCTCAAATTGGATTATTTTTGACTTTGTTCGGTATGGTTCAAGATGATCCAATTTTGAGTCATGTGGAGCTTAAGTAGTACTCAGTTAAGTTCATTGTGCTCGTTACTTAGTGATTTTTATCGTTTGTCAACAGCGATTATGCCAACCATGAAACGCAGCGTTTCAATTTTCGTGCCCAGTTCGTTGGTGTCTGTCCCCAGCGGCTGGATGGTGGGTTGCTGGCATGGAACGTCCAACGCCCTCGTTTATGTGTTGGCGGTGGTGCATTCTGCAGACAATGACGGTTGGCATGGTGAAATAGAGATGGACTCACAAGCTAGGATCTCCACAACTATGCTGATCGGATTCTTTGAAAACTCCAACTTTCCAAATCGTAGGTGGGTGTCGTGTGAAAATGATCGACAGTGTTTGGGATTCGTTCGCTTGAAAGCGGAACGCTCGCGGATCTTTGTGGAGGACGTGACTTTTGACAAGGAGTCTCTCATCCTGCAAAAGCAGTGCAAGATGTTCATGTACGAACCGTCGACGTTCTTATCGTCCAAGCTGTTGACGATCACGATGAAACGAGACCACTCGTCAAAAACGGACCAACTCGACGAGTACAACTGCATGGAAAAGCTGCTTTTAGTTCTTCAAAGTTGGCAGTCGTGCCAATGGCCATTGAGCTTACGAGTGAGCGATCTGGTGAAAAAGAACTCCGTTTGTTCGCAGGAACCGTTTCACACCGAGGATGACGATCGATGGAACGCACTGGACGGAAGGTCGTACGATTTGTTAAACTTGCCAACTCTCATTGGTTCGAACTGACACCTGTTTCTTTTTTTCAACAGGCGTTCGAACTTGGTCAAACTTTTGTGCAAACTGTTTTTTTGCAGCAGTTTCATTTGTCAATTTACTCAGCGTTTTTACCAAATCAAGTACTCGTCCAAGATCGATGGAAGGAGCATTCGCATTCACCATTGCCTCAGGTACACCAAGACAGAACTTTATCCAAATCGTTTCATTTCATCACTATTAATCTCGTCATCTTTTCCCTTTCAGATGTCGAAATACTATGGTGTCCATCCTTTTAGACATGTTGCTCGGGATGTTCGTGCTTCATCATTTCCTCCAATGGATGACGGTCGAACAAATGTTGGATTTGTTCATTGCATCTGCAAACGTACATTCGAATTAGTGTTGAACATTTTAAGTGACATGTTCATAGGATCTAGGATGCTGCTAACTTAACATTATTCATTTTAGATGGTTGCAGACAACCTTCAGCGGCTTCTCCATTGGTTGATGGGAGTTCCAGCTGGGCTGAAGCTCAACTACCCGCTCAATTCGGCGTTGGGCTATTTCTTCCTATATCACATATACCTTTGGAAAAGTAAACAAACTGTACAGGAACGTTCAATTCACTCGATGGCATGTTTCCATAACTTGATTTCCAGAACATTTTAATCAAGATAATGTTTTCAATGCATTGCCTACAAATTTGTTAACTTTTTTGCATAAAAACTGCCCTCTATAAAAGCTGTTTTATAGAGGATGTTTGCGAAAAATGTACCACTATTCAATTGGTTATAACTTCATGATCGTGGTAGTAAGTAAGCCACAATTGCACTCGAACGATGGGCACGAAATGTAGTTTTTTTTGCAGATGGTGTCGTGATGGTTTTGAATGGCTACAATGGCTTTTTCTACATTGTTCAGACTGTTTCTTTAACTCGCATTAGTTCACTAAAGTTTGCAGCGCAGCATGCAGCTTCGCCTAAATGCTGCAACACCAGTTTCGCACTCTCACTTTTGTACTATACTTCTCATGATGAACACTTAATCACCTTATGCCGTGGTAAGCAATTCTCCCAGTATTACACGTCATTTACACATAGTTATGTCACTGCTTATTTATTAAGTAGTTCGAACGACCTACTTAAAATGTGGTACATCTTTTGCAAACGCCCTGTATTTCACTTTTGGTCAAAAATCTGTTATGGTTTACAAACTTTATGATGTGAATGAAATGCATCAATTCACTTTCGAGTCGGATGCTTGAAATCACCCTGTGTGATGAATTTCACATTGAGAAATGTTGTACAGTGCTGATTCCTATTCTTCGATTACAGCTTACATAACAGTGGTGCGTCCCATTCTACACACGATGATAAAAGCCATCACATTGCTCGGCTGGCTGGGCTTCTCTTTTCAATTGAGCTTAGTCAGCGACCTCATGTCGCTGGCAACGTTTCACGTCTACTGTTTTTATGTCTATGCAGCCAGGTTGGTATTTTGGTCGCATTTATTTCTCCTTGTAGTTATCTAAAAGGATAATTCATCCTCCTTGGCTATTTTAGGTTGTATCACCTGCATAGCAGTGGCCTGTTGTCGTTGTGGCGCTTGGTGCGAGGACGAAAGTGGAATCCTTTACGGCAACGTGTCGATTCCTGCACGTACTCTACCGATCAGCTCTACCTCGGCACGTTGGTTTTCATGATTTTACTCTTTTTGATGCCAACGACGATGCTCTACTACGTTGTTTTTTGCTTGGTACGTTGCTTCCATTTTCCGCACATTGTATCGATTTTTTTTATAAATACACGATTTTTCTTTTCGGTTAGCTGAGGCTAGGAAGTCTGGCTGTCGTCGGGGTTCTTCATCATGCGATTCTGCTCATCGACACGGCACCCATCTATGCCATCGTGATGTACTTGGGAAACTCTCCACTCGTGACGGGAGAACTTCGGTTAGAAACACCAGTTCAACTGGATCTTCACCAGCCCCTTCAGTTCAAGCTTAGGGTAGGTGCCATTTAAAGATCAGTTCTCCGTGGATTTTTCTCGTGTGCACGCATAGAAAAATGTACACCATGCTGATTGAAATGTATTTTGTAGGCGATGCCTTGCAAACTGGAGAAAGTATGTCACCTCACCAAGCCAATGGATTTTCTTCCAAACGACACGACGTCGTGGAGCACCTTACTGAACAACCTCATCGTTGGAAAACTTATTTATCCTTTCTGATAACGTCAATTGTTTTTAGTGACTTAAAATTGATCCAATCAAACTATGAATTGGATATACACTTTCTGCTGAGCATGGAGACTACAAAAATAAAAAGACCTTCAAATTCTGTAGTTTATTCATTCTACATAATTTTGTATTTTTTAGATTGTGTTTATATTTATGTTGCCAACAGAAATTTTTTGGATATAATGTATTTTTAAAAACATTTCTCCAAGTTTATTTAAAAATTTTGAAGTGGATTTTTAGAACACTTCTCTCAAGGCACCTTTATCAAGATAGACGAAGTAGTACCCTTCCTACACATTGAAACGCATAAATGCTCTCCTTGGGTAGTATTTTTTCACATGGAAATCCAATGCGTGGGTATAAAATATAGCAGCTTTTTCTGAAATGGCGAGTGCAACTCGCTTCAAGTAATCAAAGAAAAATTTGGCAAAATTTAACACAAAAATTGGCTCTCATTTTCCCTTGGGCATTTTTTGTTTGTTCGTAACTTGTGGCAAACGAACGAAATGCACCTTTTGCATCAAACACAGTTGAATTACTTTTATAGGTTGCTTCGGATGCACACCACACATTAACATTGAATCAGTTAACTAGCCCTATTCGTCCATTGCCCACAAATTTCTAGGAACTGGGAAATTCTAGAAACTAGATACGAAAGATTCACCTGTCTGATTAACGTTCATTAAACGAAACTAACGTAAAAAAAACAAACAAACAATTTCACATGAAAAGAGTAAGTAGGCAAAATATGAACAAAATAATTGCAACTATGGTACACGACGGACTTTAAAATACAAAAGTATATCATATGTATATATAATCCTGTTGAAAATGTTTTTTAGCATAATTTACAAATTCTACACATTTTACCTTTGTAACAGAAAATTTTTTTTTTAGGAGATACGAATATTTCAAATAGAAACAGTAACAGCCACAATATATATCACGCTACAAATTTGGCCGTGAAAAGAAAATGGGCATTTTTCTATCATGATAAACGTAAAAACAAACGTACGAGAAGTTCGAGCGTTGCATTGTGCCTGTGAAAACATTACACGTTGGGTTCCGGAAACTAAAAATAATTTTTTTTTTTTCATGAACGATAAAAATTGTTCACAATGGCTGCGTGAGAACGGATGATGCGGTGCAGCTTCAAGGAACGCCCAACACAAAATGCCAAGCGACCGCCACCTGTATCGAACACAAAAAACTGAGAAGACGACGATAGGCGACAATGTTATCTTCTAAGTGCTCAGTTTCGTGTAGCCTGCACCGGTCATCTTATTTCGGTTGACTCGCCTAGCCCTAAGAGCAAGCGAAACATAATTAACGTAACCCACCACTTGTAACAAACACTTGCTTTTTTTTTTTTTCAATAACGGCGCCGACGATTTTACGCGTTCATGATCGATAGCACGTTCGTGGAATCAATGAATACACAAAACATACTGTTTTCAAAACATGCAATGAGAAAATATATTACTAAACACATTTTATCAATAAATAGTGTCAACCAAAAAGATGAACCAACAAAAATAAAATAAAACACTTCTTTCCCAGTAAACTTTTTTTTAAAATACAGGGTGTTCCTATATGGACAAGTCAAATTTTAACCAGATGCTACGCTTCAAAATAAAAGCAAAAAGTCACTGTAAACATTGATCTAGAAATGCATACCTATGAGACAATAGGCTTATGTATTTGTGACTTTGCCCTGTTTATTTAGAAGAGAAGCATTTCAGAACCCATGTTTATACAGGGTGTGATTAAAAGTAGAGGGTAATTCCACATGAAAAGGGACACAATTTCTTATGGGGAAATTTAACTCAAAAGTCGGAATTTTAAACTAGGTTCCTGGAACGAATTGTGTTAGAAGTTGTGAGGGTCTACTGTATATTTTTGTTTTGTACAATTATTAAATTGTTTTGTTTTTATACTTAAAAGCAAGCTTCTTGGTTATTACACTGCCATCTTTTTAATTGTTCAATATGCTAGTCCTGGAATGTTTATATACAGGAAGCATAAAATAATAATAAAATTTTAATTTGAAAGATTACTTTTTGAATTTCCAATATTCAAACACTCCTAATTCAGACCGGTAACGTAAGTGACCATTTACTGTAACGTGACTGGTATTTTATTTTTCTTTTTAAACAACAAGTATTTTAAATATATCAATAAATCTTTGAACCCCCAAGACCATTTATCTAAATTTGACAAGAAGTTTTATTTCTCAAATCATGAAAACAGAACAGGAATAAAATTGCAAGTTCAACTTCCATAAATTACTGGCACATTTTATGTAACGTAAGTGACCGTTGTATTTTATTTCTTATTCATCATTTATAATTAGAAAATTTATTAAACCTCCGTTGAGAAAGTTAAATATGACTTCCATGTGTCTTGAAGGAACAATATAAATTGGGGGTGATTCTTGCAAATTACTGTGAAATCAAAATTTCAAAATTCTCCAAATGTAATGTAACACGACCCTAGACCTTTCAGAAACACCCTGTATACAAACTGAAACAATTTTAAATTCACTTGAGCTATTGTAGGGCAAAAATTAAACTGACCATAACAAAACAATTGGTCAAGATGGAGATTTCTGAATGAACCAGCGAGATATCACAACCATACATCTTACCAACAAGTTTTACGTTAATAAAAAATAAAAAACCACTACATTCACAACTAATTTTCTTTACTTTATTGTTACTCCAAAAACCTCAAACTATCAACAAAATTCGACATTAATAAATAAAAGTTATCAGCATCTCAGTCCAGTAACAATAATCCCCCTGTTTGCAAAGGCTTCCCCATACGATTCAAAGCGCAGTCGCCAAGATAGTCGACGGTCGATCACTGGCAGTTTTAACGTGTTAACGAAGCTCGTTACGTTCTATTTACACATCGGTAATTTTCCAAACATTTTAAAAACATTACCATGACAAAACAAAAGAGTTGTCCCTCATCAACACGTCACGATGATTTTAAAACCAAATTGAAAAAAGAATTCGCTCCACGTGAATGGTTTAAATAATCAATGGGATAAAAATGATGATGGCATTGCAAAGCTTACTGTTTGAGAAAATGCCCGAACCCAACCCTCAGCTAACCATAGTGGACACTATAGAAAATATAAAAAAATAAATAAATAAAAACAAACAAACAAGCAAACATCGTCCGAAACGAAACAAAAATTTCCCCCCATTTTAACACTGAAAAGGAAAACGATAAAAAAAAACACCTTTTAAAATGCAATCCGTATCATAACACACACTTGCAGTCATTTTGAAAACAAAAATTTAGCAGTAGCACAAGCGTTTTTCTAAATTTTTAAGGGCATGCAAATGGAATGCAAAAGTCAATCAAAAACAAAGATGAGATCAGTCACTATGTTCGTGTAGGAAAAAAAAACAAAACATGAACCGCCCCAAAGTTGAATGAACATTTTGCCAGCGTTGCAAACGTTGGTCACCTTACCTCGGTGAATTGTGAGGCGAGCTTTTGATCTGATGTGTACGTGGAGATTCTTTTACGAAATTACGACACGAAGCCAATTTAGATTCTAAAGCCTGTAACACACAAAAAAAGAAATAAATGTGAAAAAATGACACTTATTACATTAAGTGTGGTTTTGGTGCAAAGATGTCCATTTGAAAAGACCTTTGTGAAATATGCTTAACCGACATTAGAGCTGGACGATGTCGTCAGTGTTTTGATTTTGTGACCCGATAGTTTGGACTTTTGACTTGACGTACCAAAAATAGTTTGTTGCTTTTGTCATCTAAGTTCAACAACATACTCATTGGTACAGTACATCCAATTTAAACATTTTTCTTATCAAAACGCTCACGTCGTCTAACACTCCATCATAGGTTGATAAGGTTCAAAACTCGATTCTCAAGTTAGCATATGAACCCCGCAAAGCCTTCTTCCAAGTAACGAAACAATTATCAACTTACTCCCACTTTGCGCAATAGTTCACCGACAATGTTGAGGGCCGATATCCTCGCCGATGGCGTGAGAGGAGAGCTCGACATCAACAGTGGCCCGTTGGCTAAGAGTAAGAATGAATTGAAGCAGAAATAGAACAAAAAATCATGTTAACTGCTTTCCCACCATTGATTAAAACCAGCACCTAGAAGAACCAGCTTCTCAAAGTTTTCAGTCGTCCACTTACAACATTTAGCAGGAGATCCTACGATGGTTTGAGTTTCCGTTTCGACCGTTAGCTTGTTCGAGTCGATGGGTGGCAGCAATTTCTCGCAGTAAAGGTCATTGTCGGGTTCGTTCTCGGGCGACGGGTGTAGATCTCGAATTTGCAGTTCTTGTCGCAAGTCTACCAAACAGAACAAACAAGTCATGTTAAGTGCTCAGCAAAAGTTCTAATAATCTTAGTGAATACAACATGTGCATTATCGTCGTAGAAAATTTTAGGCCTGCCTCAAACATGCCAATGTCACAATTTTGTTGGACTGACAAGAGATTTCAGATCGGTCTTGATTTTCTGTCTGATCATTGACAGTGGAGAGTAAAAGTTACTGTTTTGGTGGAAAGTTGAACCGTTGAACCATACTGGTGTATAAGTATACATCCGTGGTTTACAGTTGATATTTATAAGAAAGTATGAAACTTGATTACTTTCTTAATTGAATTCAAGGGCTTCGGGCAGCATACTGGTAATCCACACTTTTTTTGAAAAATGATATTTTCACATCAAACTGTTTCTAGCTTGTTACATCACCACGTCCTGAATTTTGCAGAAAATGGCAGCATAATATAAAGAATTTATCTTGTTGCTTAATATGGTACTTTATGGAGCCGAGAAAAGCTCTTCTGAACAATTTAAAAAATGTGGCTTACCATTATGTTGCACGAAGCCGTTCAATTGTATTTTCTTATTTTTTTTCTTCAAATATTAAGAATCTGGTTTAGTGCATAATTTTTATGGTGATGAAGTTGTTTAATGGCCGCGTTCACCTCGAATGCTGTTAGCACGAAATTATCCAAAGCAGTCGATAACGTGTATAAGGTTTATGTAAGTTACAAGAGCTATCGACTCTCTTTAGGCGATTTTCGTGCTAAAAGCACTAACAGTGTCCAAAGTGAATGCAGCCATAGTTGCGTACATGTACATGAACCAAAACACCACCTTGAAAATTATACACTTAGACTGAATATATGTTTCCCAGTAAAAATAATACTATAAATTTGAAGGAATAAAAGACAATACAGTTAAGAAAATAAAAACCTAGTCCCTTTCATAAACGTGAAAAGCGTAGGCAAACCACATCCACATTGTGAAAATTTTGCGAGCGAAAAAGTAACTTGTATCTTTGCGTGTACTTAGAAGTGCTCATACACGTTGTGTGGAATTGGAAGAAAAATCAAGTCAAGTCTGAAATCTCTCGTCGACTTAAAAACTACTTTCCATCGGGTCACATCGACAGAAACTGCCTCCTTTTACAGCCAATGTCAGCCCAAAGAAATTGGGTAATATTGGCACGTTTGAGAAAAATAGTTTAACACCTCAAAATTTTAGAAAATATTGTGCTTCACATCCTTTGTAATAAAATGCACGATTGTCCTAGATTTTGTGCCAGCACAATGTCCATACATCAAGTCCGGGATATAAAAATAGCTCTTTAACCAAAATTGACACAACGCTGAAGCACGTGTTGTAACCGTTAAAAAGCGCTATCATGATTGTCTGCAAAAAAGAAAGAATCCAAGGAACGACTTCAGTACCTCTAGCCTCATCTTTGAGTCTTTGAACATTGACGACCAACGTCTGTTTGTCATCCAATTCACTTTCGAGGAAAGCATTTCTCTCAATTGCCTGTAAGATTAAGTGGACATAATAAAAATGAAGAAATGTTGGTATACAAAAATATTTTTGGATAACTCTGAATTATGACAAAATAAAAAAAAATTAAAGCAATGATTAAGATCTGGACCTGATTCAGCCTCAACTCGAAATCTTCTAGAGACATCACTGTAGCTCTGGAAAAGATATATTGAATAAAAATAAATATGATGCACATGTTAAATACATCATATATTACAAACAAAAGCCTTTTTTGTTATTACCTTTTCGCTCTTTCTAGATCATCATTGGTCTGTTCGAGATCGCGAACATATTTCACCAGTTTGTCCCTACGTAATTTTGTCTCATCCAATTCATTTTGTAGATCAGTAATGGTTCGATTGCCATCATTCTGGACATTTTCCAACTTCTCCTACAAAGTGTTAATTAACATAAAATAATGAGTCGGTACATTAAAACTGAGCAAACTTCAAGACCGTTTGCTTTAGTCAGAGTTAAAAAGAGATCAACATAACCAACCCGAAGACTATCGCATTCCATTTGAAGTCGAGAATTGTTAGATCGTAAGTCCTTGTTTTGTTGTTCGGCTTGTTCGAGATGAGCCTCAAGTTCGGTTTCAAGCTCGCGACTGTGTTCTTGAAACTCTTCCAGCTCTTCTTTAATTTCTTGATATCTGCCACAAAAATAAATAAAACATCAAAACATGACCCTTTACAAACCAACAAATGGAATAAACTGGGGATTACTCGAAAAAACATCGTAGTTAATGTAGAGCTTACTTTTGTTTAAATTCGACAGCGGTTTTTGCCCAATACTTTGCTTCTTCCTTTGCATCAGCAAAGCTGACAATGTGTTGTTCATCCATGAGAATGGTCGGAATCACAAACTAGGCTGTAGAGAAATATTAAAAAAAGCATTAACATACGATGAAGCAAGTCTTACAAATTGAAATCCACATAAGCCAATCTGCGAAAGTATCTATCCAGCGAAAGTTGATAACTCTTTGTAACTTACATAAGACCCTAACTACGTTATTGACTATCTTTGGATGCGTATAAGCACTTTTAGAGCAGAAGCGTTCAAAATGAACGAACCCCCGAGTGTGACAATAAACTATTACATTTCATGCAAAATGTTATGTACATCGGTGTGTCACATTTTACGTTTCAATTGTATACGGTGACCGAGTTTTTTGGTTTACCAAACGGTGCAATCTGTCTGTTTGTGATGTTAGCAGGATCTACGATTTCAACTAAATCACCGATTGGACTTCATGTTTACCGTAGACTAAGGTTGACGTTCGATCCGATTAAGTACAGTACTTCGTCAAACCAAGTGTGGCAATCCGATGATCTAAATTCTAAATTAACGCAATGACAAGTCTGAATGGCACATCTATGTCTACTCAAGTCGGCTCACGAGTGTGCAGTCGACGAGCACTTGGTAATGATTTGTATTTGGTAATGACACAATACCAATGAGAGGTGATGACAACGACATTTTGTTGAACACCTCCACGATGTATAACATTAACTACACAAGTGAAATTAATTAGTGTGAGGTGACATTATGGCAAGAATTGTAGCCAACGGTTTACGTGCGTCATCATTGGCGTCATAACCGAAATCAACTGGGCCGACCAACAACACTCGATAATGATGAGGAGGATGTTTTTGATGCGGATGTAAAACTGACGTTTCTCACCTTCGAAAATAACGTTTTCTTCACGCTAATCAAACCGCCCCCACGTTTCGTTTCATGGTCACTGCAATGTTAGTTAAACGAAGAAGTCGTTCAGGAAGATTATCAACAAACTGCAGGTGCACAACACGAAAAAAGACCCAACCGACTTTACACCATGACACCACCACGCTCGCGCTGAAAAAAGTGTAATTTAAATCGTGACGTCATCAAGACCATCACTACCAGCCATATTGGGTCTTATGTGTCTCGGATGGCTACATTTGATTTTTGTTTCAAGCAAGGTCTGTTTTGTCTATTTCGGTACTTTTACGTTTGTTGAGAAGCACAATAACCACTGAAATCGCAGTTTAGGTAAGTTAAAAACAATATAAAACGCAATTAGCAACAGGTCGAGTGATACAAATCTCTCAATTTTCTTGGTTTATGGCTACGTTCACGTTGGATGCTTTTTCGCTAAGAACGCTCATAAACGTCCAGAGATAGTCGATAAGTTGTTTAATTTACATAGAACCTATATTGGTTATCGACTATAGTTTGACGTTTATGAGCGTTTTTAGTGAAAAGAAGAACCTAGCTTGTGAGCAAGGCAAAAACGTGAGCAAGGCAAACGCAGGCAAACACTCAAATGGCAGCACCGAAAAGGAAAGTTTAGAGACTGTGTTTTAATTATAAACGAATTCATATGAAATACTTATGTAAATAATTAATCAAAGCCGGTACTAGACTGTACCGGTTTTGATTAATCCAATCAGGGACTTTTTACTACCGGTAGTACTAAAAAGTCCCTGATCCAATCAATCTGCTGCGGTTATGGGTTTGTTTTGCAGGTTAGTAAAATTTAAATTCTGCACCTTGAATAACATATTTATAACAAAATAGAGAGAAAACAAAACACTTCAAAACAACTGCCAAAATTTCAAAAAAACTATCAACCCACTACCACTCAACCGAGGCAGTGACTCAACAAACGAAAAAAACAACATTCCCACGTGCACCCGCGTTGTAACCACCACACCAAAGACAATCAATAATATATTGAGGGTCTTTGCACCACACACACCAACAAAGCAAGCACCTAACTTAAAATACCTTGCAAGCACCCAACGGTTCCCGACAAATATGCTTTCTTGCATAGTGAAAGAATATAATGATATTAAGGATGTATTATATCCTTCCACTATGCATTCTTGTACCATTTACCCCTTAATTCTACTCCATCCCTAATAATCTCAACATCCAAAAACGCAATCATTTAAATCCTCCTTTCTTCCCTCAAATAGAAATACACACAAAATATCATCAATATACCTTTTCTTCACTTTTCTTCAATTCACTTTTCACCAATTTTCTTCACAAACTCCTCCCATTTACATGTAACAATTTCAGCAAGGCCAGGGCTAAGGCAACTTCCAATACTGAGGCTAGTTTCCTGCTTGAAAATTTTTCACCCACTTTCACATTATTCATCCACCTTTAAGACACCCTTCATACCAAATCCTTCACACAATCCCTTCTCCCCCAATATGCTTCAATCACTTTTAGCACTACTTTTTTTCTTAATACTCGGAAACATAGAAACTAAGCCTACATCCAAACGACAAACACATCTTTTCATTCATGCAAACATTCCTAATGTCATCAACTATATCTTCCACACTTTTAAGTCGACCCTATCCTTCTGGCAGAATCTCTCTTATCACTGCACTCAAATGTTTTGCCAATTTCTTTGCCGGGTCACAGTGGCAGATTTATAGTTCATGGGGCCCTACACGCAGTTGTATTTGGAAGCCCCCAGTCAATTAACGATAATTATGAACGGTATTTTACCCATGCAGAGATTAATAAGATCCCTCTCTTCACTATCAGAAACTGAAAACACTGGGCAATAAATACTACTTACTCGACTGCGCAAGGAGGGTTAAGGTGTACGTATGTATGCATCTTTGTTACTTCTTACAGGCTTTAATAGCTTAATGTATGTTGATGAATCAGGTGTCGATGAATTCATCTTAGTCTCACAAGTGTCACTGGATATATAAAGTTAATTAAACACCAATATGGCAGACGACACATGCCATAGTTTATGTGCAGTCGGGTTTTCTTTTTCAAAGCGCAATTTTATTTCGTTCTTTGTTTAGTTATTTCGATACGCAAAAAATGATTTTGCTAAAACATCTAAATCTTCTAATTTAAGTGGTTAATTTAAATTGGGGCCCTTAAAAATTGGTGTTTACCAATGGTTTTTTGATTATTTGACAATTTTTTTACTAGAATTTGGGGGCCTTACTCCTGCGCTTTACTGCGAGTACCTTGTAAATCCGCCTCTGCCGGGTCATACATAGATGTAACAACAAAGAGAATCCTTTTTAGACCAATCTAAAAAGTCCTTAGGGAATCCTTTTTAATACTTTTTATAATTTGCAGGTTAGGTTAGGGAAATAAAAACGAATCACACATTTAATACGTTTGTTTTTTTCCCTAACCCGCAAAACAAGCCCATAACCAAGTAGAAGCAAGTAGCACCCGAACTAGGTCTTGCAGATAACAGTCGAGTTCTAGTACCATCAAACCTGCCCAACCTCTATACCCATTACATAATTTTGTTTTAAACGATTCGGTCTCTATGGGCATAGCTTCTGTGCTGCAATTTGAGGACCTAAACTGCATTTTTACCGAAAAGTATTTTTTAAAGCCCACTTTTTGAATGAATGGTATGCATGTAGTTGTAGTGCATTTAGCGTTTGCTATTGTTGAAATCCAAAACAGCTTTTAAAATACTTATTCTTTCACCATATTAACCTACCATTCGCCTCATACTCAAACTGAAGTTAAAGCAAAAGTGGGTAAAAACCAACCGATTTCATGTGAAGGCTTCCTGTCACACGTAATTTTTGGTGTAGCAAGTCAAGCAATTGGTGAACCATTGTGACATCAATTTCTTGTTAAACAGTTTTTCACAAATTGCTCCAATTGCCAACAAAAATTGTACATGGTACAGTAGCCTAGTGCATTTGTTTTGAAATGTAATTTATCAAAATAAATTACAGTACCTAAATTCTAAATAAAAATATATTAAATTTAAAATGTATTAGTTACTTTTTTGATACCATATTCACCAATTAATTAGTCTCAACTTCGGTTAACAAATTTTAGCTTCTAAGCACATTAGCTAAGTTAATGTTAACGAAGACCCTACACTACAATGCTTCAATAAGAAGTTGCTTCCTCCAAGACAAAACATGAGAAAGTCGAATCAAAAAGGTTCACTGCATATATATATATATATACATACTTAGATGAAAGCCATTTCCAACTTTTAATAAACTAAATATATTCATATAACAACACTTTTTTTTGATAAATCACCATTCAAGATATAGCTTTGGTCTACACAAAGAATCAAGTAACCTGAGGCAAATCTTCTTTTACGCATCGGGCTACGGTGAAATGAAGCAGATGACGACGATGCTAGTATCTCGACAACAATAATAAATTAAGTAATAACAAACTCTTGACATAAAAAGCAAGCCCATGAACAAATAAGTCATTGAGTGACAAACATCACAACGTTGATAATGTACAAAAAATATAAATGCTGCTCGAACAGTCATTTTCGAGACATCATCTGATCACATATCAACATGCATGTGTCATGTACCATTAAGTACTCCATACCGTTAAGTGAAGAAAAAAAAAAGCTTCTGCCTTAAAATCATACCACAAAGATCAACCAGTCATCGAATTCGAAATGTCATGACTTTATACAAAGTCATCAACTTTGAAAAGTCACAACTTTTCTAGATGGTCATCAAACATCTTTAGTTTACGAACGTCCAACAAGCAATTTCGTAAACATAAAGGCAACAACAATCAATGGCGTCGAGCTTCAAAAAGAAAAAAACGTAAACCCAACCGAAGAAATTCGGTCAATGTTCACAAGATCACTAGCTGCAACAGCCGGGTCGTTCGCTTTGAGCGCGTACATATTCTGCCACGTTGAATTTGTTATCCAGTGGGTTGTTCGACTTCCTTGCCTTCAATTCTCTGAAAAATCAAAAACGGTGAACCTCATGAATCACAGCTCATGTTGAGAACTGACTCACCTGGCAACAGCTAAGAAGGCCAGCTCTACGTTCATTCCAGTCTTGGCACTGGTTTCCATGAAGGCCACATTGTATTCCTGGAAAGAAGAGAAGATTCACTAAATAATATTTCCAAAACACCCACGAATGGATGAACATGCACTGTCATATATTGTAAGTGGGGATGGGGAGAGCGATTTATACAATTGCATCATCTAGCATCAGAACTGGCCATTAATCATGTGCTAATACCCAGGGGCGGATCACACCCTCTGATCAGAGGGGGAGGAGGGGTCAAAACACTATTTGCTATTTAAAACAACCATAACAAAAACTATTACATAGCTCAAGCTACAGTCCGACAGTGCCCTAGATTAGGAGGAGCACTGAAATAGTGTACATTTTTGTACTGTATATAGTGCACCCAGGGCCGGATTTCCCACTAGGCCCGGGCCTAGGGCGGCAGGGATGGCATACAACATTAAGATTATACATCTAGGTGTACAAATGTCAACTTTTAAAAATACCCGCAAAATTGGTTAAATATTCTTTGCACTTACACA
>JAQIWH010003800.1:0-18762 GCA_034695005.1 Cryptops parisi
GAAAATTCTGAGTTTTGGATATAATAGCACCTTTTCGAATATTAACTTTGTTTTAAAATCACATTTTAAAATTTTTAACAATGCATCATATTTAGAAAGTTGTAGGTAATAGTTCATTTAGTCATAATCCACTGTCGTTTCATTTATTTCCAACAATCCACCTGAAAAAACTACCCAACAATAGCAGATTACAAAGCACCATTCTGCTGCAGCGGCTTCACTGCATACAGTTTTGCTATGCACTGAAGCTGCTGCAGCAGCTTGGTGTGTGTTTTATTCGCTATTATTAGAAGAAAAAAGATTTTAGTTGGATTGTTGGAAATAAATGAAATGACAGTGAATTCTGACTATATGGGCTGTCCCTTTGCTTTCTAAATACGACTTGCTTACTACAGAGGCATTGTTTAAAATTTAACATAAAATTTAATGTGCTGCGATTTTTTTAAAAATTAATTTCAAGGTCAACAAAAATAGCACCATTTCTGAGACCCCCCCCTGAAATGGTTTTATATTCAAAACTCACAATTTTTATTATATTGGCTTTTCGAGTATAAATTTGGTAACCCTTGGCTGAGACACCAAGTGTATAATTGCACCACAAACCCGATTATCCGAATGCGATGATACCAGAAGCGTATTTCAGATATTCCGTTGTAAATGCCTAGTTTGGTATTAGAAAAGGCCAACAACGTTGTACAAGTTAAAATACGTGACATTTAAGTATGCATATGTTATAGTATTAACTTACAACCATTTGTTTGATAAATTATCCATAGGTATCGATAATGTCAAGACTTTTTTTCATAACCAGAATTTCAGATAATCGAGTGTCTATTGTATAGGCAAAGTGAAAAATGTTGAATGAGATTTATAAGTGATATTTTTTGGTAAGTTCTTTATACGTAAATTTCAAAAGTAAGCACCCCCCTTGCCAAAAGCTGGAAATAAACATTTTCACAATGAAGAAGCTGCTGTTACAGTTCAAACAAATCTGCGAACTTGTGGTATATCACATTTGCGAGTAAATCAAAAAACGGCATATACAAAAAAATCTTGTTTTAATATCTTGTGCTTTGTACATATTATTAAAACTAAACAAAGAACAATTTTGAACATTTAAACTCAAAACATACATATCCCTGAAACATTCAAATACATGCACAGATTTCGTCAATACATTAATACAAAAATGATAATAAATATGATAACTGGGCAACTAAATAAAAACTAATAAAACAAGTTATGACAGATATTCTAAATACATCGGTCCATCATAGATAGCATATTTTATTTTTGCCATAACAAATTCTTTGCTTAAAAAAAAAATATCTAAGAGACGAGCTAATAATGACATTGAGCAGTTAACAAAAATGTTATTATTTTTTTTAAATGAACAATTTTGTTTCCAGCTTGATTTTTAATATAAATAACAAGTACTTTATTAATTCGAGTGATAAAATTTTAAATTCCGCTGAGTAAGAAAAATTCGACCGATCGTTGGGAGTATTTCTCGACAAGTGTTAAAAATCGCACATTTCTTCCATCATCTCTTTGAAACTGGCAGTGAGATTCCAAACTTCACGAGGGATCCCGTTTTACAACCTACTGACGTGTATTATTGTACTTTTCGTTTATATATGATATATCTATACCGTGTATATATATCGTAGAGCATTATGGAAGGAATGTAAGAATATTCTCTTTTTTTTTGACAACTTTTGCATCCGATCACAAAATAACGTTTGAGCTTGTTTCACACTTTACCCACATTTGCGTCTAAAAAGGAAGCACAAGATGCAAAAAAATTGCATATTGAATCTATATATACAAGTAAATAAAAAGGTTATAACACGGATTATTATTAATATTATCATCATCAATTATTAAACTATCTTCATGGTTTGTTTTGAAAATTCGGTCTCATGTAGTTGCTGCGTTTTCAAACGTGATTCTCAAGCACGGCAATCGGAACGGCAAATTGGACACGTGGGATGATCCTATAAGAAAAATTACAATTAATCACAAAATGTCTCCATTATATAACTTTTATACTTTGTTTTTTTAAAAAACTTATTTTTTTTTCACATTAACAAAAAGCATCTAAAATATTGTTTTATTACCCACTTATTAACTTTGGTGCAAAAAACAAAACAAACAAAACAAGCGAAATTTGGTTCAATCTTTATTTTTTAACTTCACCCCTGTTTGGTTCTTGTAAATTCAAATTTCAACAATGAAAGTTTATTACTTCTTTTTTAAAAATTCATGAGCGTTAAAAATTAAAATTTGAACCAAATTTCCCTTTTGTTTTTTTAATACACCAAACTTAATGAAAATTTTTGCTTTTTAATAATGTGAAAAAAAATCAAAAATAAAATAAAGTAACAAGTTGTTGGGACACCTTATAAAACACACACAAAAAAATGCACTATTTTGAATGAAATTATAAAATCAAATGTTGAACTCGGAAAATTCCATCTACGCATTTCGCCATTGTTCGTGGGTAATGAAAAAAATTGTGTCATAACCTTCGTTGTCAGAAGTTGAAGAAAAAAAAAGTATGTCAAGAATTCTGGAGCAAATAAGCAGAAATCAATAACACAGCGTGCCGAGATGCGCCACCAAAGGGCGGGAATGCACGCTCCAATTCTTCCATAACTGTAGGTGTGTGTGTTAACGGACTTGCAGTGATCATCATAAGAGCTCTCATAAGGCGATTGGGCAATGAATTTCGTACGTAAACGTGATCGTTCCAGATGGACCGAAAGAGGTGCAATAAAATAAATAATGTGGTTAATTAACCAAACAAGTTGCGACAAAGTATGGTTCGGAAAAATCGCAGTATCACTTTCACGCTCTAAAAGTTTTCCTGTGACATTGGGACTTTGGTCTGCAAGACGTTGCGTGTGCGACATTGTCGTGTGCGCGCCGTTTTGCAAGGGACAAGGAATTAACAGCAATTGACAAAATTCGATGTATTTTATGAAAAATGGTAATTCCGAGTACAAGAGTACTGCGAATTTAGCAATTTCCGAGTACTGACACCCAAAAGTTGTCATTCTGAGTACAATTATTATAATTATTGAACTTTCTAAGATATGTGATGCTTGTCAAGATAAGAAATTCGGCAATCTTTTGAAAAAAAAATTTCTTGCAGCATTCTTCCATTCACTTAAACATTACTGTTGATTGTTTAACACATTCTTCAAGAAACCTTGGGCTCAACGTACAATATACAAAGTGACTGCAGCATACGTGTCAAAGTGTGACATTCGTTTTGAAACAGCCTGCATAAAAAAAGTATCAAATTGTGTGCAGATTTTTCAAAAAATCACATATCTGTCGTACATTAAACTACATTGAGTACCATACCAACGCCATGCGACATATTTTCTGACATACAACAATTTTTTGCTTGAAACGAATTGCCAAAAAAACTTTCGAAAAATCTGTATTATTGAAAAAATAGTTAGCATGTTTTCAGACAAATTGTTTGAAAATGTGCTGTTCTCAGTGAATTCTGTTTGATTTTGGACAAATTGCTAAAAAAAAAGTGATCAACTTGTTCTCCAGTCTAATCGGGAGATTTGGTTCACACTAGTTAGGGCTTATCACAAGCAATCAACCACAATATTGAGCCTAGACAATTTCGTTGTTGGAAATAGTATTGATTGGTAAATGAATTTTTTAACATTGTTGCTGCGCCAGTGCTGTAATGCAATAAAAACAAGCTATTGGGTTGGTGCTTTACTAACAATAGGTTATGGGCCCAGTACGCCACTTTCACTGCTGATAATTTGACATTGGAAAATGTTGCAAATGCAATGCTCATACCAACATACAAATTACGGGCCAAATTATGTCTTTGTTGGAAATATATATCAATTGCAGATATATTTTTACATTGTTGCCACGTCAGCGTTGTATACAATATACGACTAAAAACAAGCTGCTGTGTTGCTGTTCTACTAACAACAGGTTATGGTCCCAGTGCACTTTCACTGCCAATAACAAAAAAAAAAGCGTCCTCTTACCTTTATCCAACGATCAATGCAGGACAAATGAAATTCGTGCGCACAGGGTAGGATTCTCAAACGTTCCCCTTGCTCGTATTCGTTGAGGCAGATGTGGCAGGTGTTGGCTCGGGAAACGTCGTTCTTTGGGCTTTTGTAATGACGAGTCGGAAGCTGGTTGATTTGGCGTTCGGACATGGTGTTGGTGTTCACTTGACCTATGTGATTCGCTAGTTCCCACAACATCTACCATAAAATAAAATGAAAATACATTTATAAAATAGATATTTAATGAAAACTAGTCAGCAACCCATTATTTTTACAACACAAACCTCGTATTCGTTATCAGCACCAAAGGGGGTGTCCCACGGGCGTCTTCTTGGAGCATGCACATGTCTAGGTGCGTGATGGCGCTGCCGGCGTCTGTAATAGGCCTAATAAAGAAAAAAAAATTAGAATTTAACAACAACCGAATAATCAGGAAGTAACGTGCGATTTTAGTCGAATTTAAACTCAAGTACATTCAAAGGGTTGTTGCTGTTCCAGAAATGCGGCGGGAATATCGAGTGACTTCTCGTAGTGGGAACAACCATTTCTGCCATGGGAATTGCATATGCTTATACAGAAAACAAAAACAACAGTGAGGATCATAGTTTTGATACTTTCTACAATATGCAAGTGCTCTTGAAAGTTCTAGTCAAACGTCAACCACAGATGCTATGCATCAACACGGAGCATCATAGCAACACGGATGATGCTATGCATTATCATACATTACAAACGTGCACATCCACAGCGATTATGAGACAGTTGGCTTGTGCATTTACAAAACGTCACCCTATGTCATCTCACAAGGGATGCATTTCTGGACTCATGTTTATATGGACTCTTCGCTTCGTTTTGATGCATAGCATTTGCGGTTAAAATTTGGAACCCTGTATATAAAAATATAAAATGCTGTTGTTTACCATCTGGGTGAGTAAGAGGAAATGATGATGATGATTCTTCTATGTTCAGTGCATCCTGGGAACGAAAAACCAAATTTCAAACACAGTAATACTTTTAAGAAGATCTCCGACGACGTTTCAAGAAAAACGAAACAAACAACAACAAAAAATACGCTTAAGATCGTCATTACAATTTTGCTGTTGGTTGGTTTAAACGTGTTTGACAAGTGGATCGATTTGTTGTTTTAAATCTAACCTCGTAGCTTGACACACGTTACGAGTGATTGCATTTTTGATTAGTTAATAATTTCAGTGTGCTTTCAAAACGAAACGATAAATTTCATAATTGCCAAAAAAAAAAAAGTATGCAACGATAAATAAAAGGTACTGCCCATACATTCCAATACCACAAAATAATGCCGTTAATTATTATAATAATGCTTTATCAAATTCAACAGACTTTGAGTAGTCAACATGCAGCTACTGGTAAATGATCAAACAGCAAAAAAATTTGTTATTCAACATAGCATCATCGCACAAAAAACTTACAATGGGAACCTAGAACTTAAAAGTTGAAGATTTATTTGGGTGTAAATCCACTTACGTCGTTATTCCTTAAAAAACACACACACACTGAATCGTTTTAGACCAGTCCACAGCATAAATAAGACGTTCAGATCTTTAAAAGCGATTTCCATCAAAATTGTAAAAATGCCACCCTTTAACACCAGGGGGCTCTTCAATCACAAAAAGTTTCATTTTAAATAAATTTTCTATACGTTTCAGACTTGCATTTATTACTACACTGGTCATTGCTTTTTAAAGTGAACAGTGACAAACGCAGACTATCTTTGGAGGTATCATGTTTTTTTTTGCAAACCATTTAGGAAATCTCATTTCTGTTGGTGACATAAGAATTCAAAAATAGTACAACTTTTTTTTCTGGCAACGCTGAAAAATAACCGCTCGGCATAGTTGCGTTAAAATTCAAAAAACTGTAGGACGTGGTTTCATTATACGCAACGTAATGTTACCCGATAATACCTTGTTATAATTATGTTAGTCATGATGATTAACCGGTGGTATGCATTCCGATTAAGCAGAAACGAGTTAATTTCGTTAGAGAATAGAATCAAAACATGACTACACTAAAAACAATATCTTTTAGCTAAAGATGTTATTACAAGCAAGGCTACTGTATATTATAAAATGTTTAGTAAATTTTCTTTAATTCAACAAGAAAAATGTGCAATTCTTGCAAGAAATGCATGTCGTATTTATTTTTTGTCCAATTCTAATATCATGCACGTTTCTGGATAAACCGAGCTCAAGAACTCGCTCACCAGCTGCAGAGTGAGAAGGTTCAATGCAACTGTTAAATGGTCGTCCCTGTTTTGTCCCCAAAGAGTGGACACAGGCCAGGATGAGCCCTGCAAACAACATTTGGCGTTTTTTTATCTAAGCTTTTTTTCCCTTACACACAACAACAATCAACTATTTTGAAATAACACTTTAAAATGTCGTTATAATTTATTTTTTTCTTTGTATTATATGCGATTCTATTTCGTTTGGCATTTCATACGTTTCAATTTCTTTTCAGCGTCATTTCAGTGAGACGTCAACTGTAAGGATTCAATACCGGTAGTGTGCAATTTACACAAAATAAATAAATTAAATGAAATAAAATCCCGAAACATGTTTCTTGATGGCAGTTTAGAATCCTACTCTTGGGAGTTTCACCAAACATTTTATGCCAACTATGTCTAAAAATGACGTTTTCGTGACAAACCCAGCTCCAAATGAATGTTTTTGAGTATTTAGACCCCCCCCCCACAAAAAATTCTGCACAATTGTTTTTGCCATTATTTTCCATGAAAACATTCAACAAACTAAACATGTTCTAGGAGGCGCGAGGGGGGGGGGGTTTAAACCCCTTAAAAGTATTTTGACCATTTGAGACAATTATTAAATTGCATTTTTGTTGTGCCTAAAATTAATAAAAAACAACAAGACTTTTTAGATACAATTAAAAATATAAAATATAATTGTATACATACTGCATACAAAATTTTTGTAACATCCAAAATATTTAAAGATGACACTAAAGATGGTACTAGACACCCCGAAACACGTTTCAATAGTTTATGACGTATTAGAAAATCGCAGGGGAAAATACAATGTACAATTTCGCAAACGTGTTAATGAAATGACGTCGAGAAGAAATACACTTTTAAACGTGTTTGTTTGTACCATAATCAAAAATATTTTTGTCAACTTTTAAACGTAATCCTATACAGATATAAAAAAAACAAGATTAGCCGACAAACAATAAAGACACTGCAAGGAAGTAAAGTCCCATGCTTAGAATTGACGATCGTTAATGAATGAATGAAACTGAAACACGTAAGAGAAAGACAACACAAGCGTTTTGGTTCGTTTCATTGGCTACTTTCCAGATTACTCATGCTCATGACCTAATCTGATTTATTCTAACGCAAGGTGATGTGTTTTGTTAGTCAGCGGTTCGACCTGGGTGATTATATTGTATTGTTGGCTACATTTCAGCCAAGACAGTCATTGGCTTAACATTGCCCAAGGTTTCAAGGGAAAGAGAACAAATCAATCGGACTGTACGAAATACGCTAAGTAATTGATCGTTAATAGGGGTTTCGCTTAATTTTTTCCCCCCTATTACAAAACGGTTTAAATCGGGATAAAAACACAAGACGTTTGCAATGAATCATGACGTTAGTTAAAGCCAACAAAGTCAACTTGTACGACATTTGGATCTACTAAGCATTAAATGGATAATCTGCAGCTAACTATTTTTTAACGGTATTGAACATGGATGTTAAAAATTCCGATGCAGGATCGTTGTACAGAAAAAATCACTGAACGCATGTTTCACATTTTCATTTAGCCCTCCGCTCGAGCGCGTCGAAATGATACGTACAACGATCCTACACAACTATACACTATACGAAGAAAGCTATTACAAACACTTACATCGAGTGACGAACGTACCACGAGTTCAACATCAGGGTCGGATCTTCTTCGTACAGGCGAACGTAGCCTGAATGCCGAGAACGGAGAACTCAATACGGGGATCACCCGTGGGTTCATTTCACGATCAAACTGTGCCTAGAAATCGGATTCAAAAAATAAATAAATAAATCGTCGCAGAAATTATTAAATAAAAGTTATTTCATTATTTATAATTATCCATATAAATAATGACAATTAAAAATGCAATGACAGAATAAGTGAAAAAAAATAAAATAAATAAAGACGTATTATAACACCAGATGGCGCATCTTTAATTTGAGAATCGTTAACGTCCAAATTTAGGTGTCGCCAAGAAATAAAAGACGACGTCGGGTTTTGAAATTGGCGTCCAAGTTGGGACCGTTTCGAGAAAATGTTATGATGAGAGAAAACTTGGAATACCGATGCTATATTTGAATGAATGAATTTCAGAGCGCGGAACTTGGCTCCCGTTCCGTCATTGGCGGAGAGGATGAAGCAGCGGCGTAAAAATAAATAAAAACGTACCTGGAGTGCCTGTGCCAACATTTCGTCCGACTGGACTTGTTCCACCACTTGAACGGGATCGGGCGATAAACGGTGTATCGGTGTTAAAAGTTGTATCGAGTCATCTGTGAATTTTAGGAGAAAAAAAACGACAATTCGTTAAAACAAATCAAACACAACATTGGTTTCATTCATCTCCACTAGGACTAGACAAAGTACTCATTTTCGTTTTTTGAAACGAAAATCAGTACAGGTTAATTGATCTGAAATTTGTTTCAAATTTAAACTGTATTTAAACATGAAAGTCACAATCATGAATTTCACGTTGCGAATGAAAAAGTATGCTGCGTCATTAGCAAATCGTTTGTATAAAGCATCCTATGCAACTCTTACATTCTCTGTATTAAGACTTTAAACCATTTCATACATAAAATGATCACTTTTACAAACGCTTTCCGAATGTCACTGTCATTATAACCGAAAAGCCAACTATACAAGATTATAGTAAAATACTTAAGTAGTTATTATTATTAACTATAAGCATGTTATTTTACTCTAAAACAGTATTCTATAATTAAATACACTTTTTTCCTTCAATTAAATAGTGTACAACTTGAATGCCTTAAAGTATTCGAAAAACTGATAGTTGAAAGCAAAATTTGCTACTTGTGTGTTAAACATCTGCCACCATAATCCCACAGTCATTGTTAACTAACCTAACTAGTGGTTATAGATACCAGTTTAAGTTAGTTAAAAAAACACTAGATTCACCATTATAAATTCAATACTTTTTTAAAAACTAAACTGGTGTCTACACCCATCGACGTGTGGAGTTACTAATGGTGGTTGCTTAACACACCAGTACCCAAAATTCTACATGCACCCTGTATAATTGAAAAAAGTACATCATTTAAAATCAAGAATGGAACATGTTTACGATCATTACATGCTTATATAAAAACGCACAACGACGTGCGTTTGGGATGTTAATGAACAACGTGTATGAGTAAGTGCTCTATGTTTAACGAGTGAAGTACAAACCATGCGAGGGAGGAGGAAAAGTAGTAGTAGCAGTACTCTCTGGCAAGCAAACGTTAGTATCCACAACAACGTCCACATCAACATGCTCACTGGCAGAAGTGGAGGGGCTCAAACGCAGCTGACGAAAAAACATCCGCTCGGCGCTTCTGGAATGATCGGGCAACGGCGACGCGAGTCGAAGACACAATTCCTGATCTGGTTCCCGAGGTTCCGGCAAATTCGCTTGTCGTTCCAGAGGCTCTGGAATGACCTGCTCGACCGCCGCGGCCGACGAATCGCTCTCCTTGTCGTGGGAGCGTTTCCTTTTGTATGCACGCAAGTTCTTGAACACGAGAGGCGAATCGCCGCCGAACACACGAGTTCTGGAATGCTGCTTCTCCGCGACGACGAGAGAGTTTGACGGAATGTTTAGCGAGTGGTTCGACGACGACGACTTGCCCGACTTACCGCCGGGCGAGTGCTTGGGCGACATCTCCGTGGGTTTCCCGAGGCTGCTCTTCGACGAGCCGCCGCACTTGTGGGGGCTCAGTTTCGACGCGTCGCAAGGCTTCGGGTGAGTTTTGAACGAGACGCACGTTTTGGACGAGCCGCCCGATTGTTTGGAGAGGTTCACCGACACTTTCGGGTAGAGCTGGCACCGCGGGCTCTTTCGCAACTGGCCCAACATGTGGCTCGAATCGAAAGCGGCATCTTGAGACGAACGAGACTTCGAGCTCGACGGAATGCTAGTCAACGAATGCTCCTTTTTGTCGTCCGCGCTGTGATGGTGGTGGTGGTGGTGATGGTGATGATGGTGGTGGTGATGCTTGGATTTCTTCGCTTCGAGTTTGGAGTTTGATTTCAAGTAACGAGGCAACACGTCCACTTCGATGACGTCCATCTTCGACGCATTTTTTGCCAACTCGTTGCCAGCGCTGCCGCCGCCGCCTTCGTTACCCTTTCTCTTGCTTTTCAAATGCACGTGGTGACGGACGTGCTGACCGCCGAACATTTTAGCGCCGCCGTCCTCGTCCGAGTCCGACAAACAGATTATATCCGGGAAAAAGGAGTGCGGTTTCGGACACGCCGTCGAAGGCTCGAACTCGTTGCTCAACGTCTCGGCGGCACTCGACGTTCCCACATCATCGAATAAATCGTTCCATTCCATTTCGGTATGTTCTTTCGATGCGGTGCTGGTCGAATCCGTCGCACCGACACATTCACTATCGGTAGCACTATCCGAAGGTAAGACCGTGACGTCGGACAAGTAGTCGGTACTACTACTGCTCAACGGCGTGAAAACGGTGCGGGAAAAAACGGGGCTATGCAACAACACGGGTGAACGGCGTTCGTCCAATTCGATGGTATCCATAGATTGACTGCTTTTGCTGGGCGATCTGGCGTGCCTCACCGTGCGGTTGGGAGAGCAGCATTGTTTGTTCATCGATTCGATCCGGATCAGAGAGGATAGCGGCTGCAGTAAAGTATCCATATCAGGTACGCGACGTTTGCCAGCCCGTAAGCAATGGCTACAAGGTGAATCGAGAAAAACGACATCATTATTAAAACAACGATCTCTATCAAACGCCATCTTTTCGTAAAAAAGTGTCATACTCACATAGTACTGGAATCGGCTAGGTCACTCGAGTCGGTTGCTAACGACATTGTGTCGAGACTCGAATCGGAATCCAATCGAATCGTTTCGATTTTGGAAATGCTTTCCATGGGACTGGCGTATATATTTTCTTTATCGTCGACTATTCCCCTTGAAAACATGTTTTAGAACTCCTGGAAAGAAAACAAAACAAACTGATTATATTAGATGTTTGGAATACCAGATACACGATTCATTTTCATCATAACGCCAACACATAGTATATAACCCACTCATGAATCATCCTCAATGTATTCCATTTATGTAAACAATATGCCTAATTTGAGGTTTAAACGCAAAAAATTCATTTTTAGAGTTTGATTTTCCAAGAAAAAGATGTAATTTTATATTCGTCATAAAATTTCACGTGACCCCCCCCCCTAAAAAAGTCAATTCTAACTAAATCTGCCACTGTTCATATATAACTGTAACAACATCAACATCCTAGGTTTAAAATCATTATGTATCTTTTAGATCCGATTTCAATAATATGTGACGAGCAGAGTGTAATTTTAATGAAATTCAATCATAAAATTTGAATTAAACCATAAAATAATAAAAATCAAAGACCCTCATGTCATGCAGCTCAAATTTTTTAAACCGAATAATAACAAGTTTGAGCAAAACATCGGTCAGTGAAAATCGAAAATACGATCCCGTAATGTATAAAAAAAACTATCAAACAAAATTATAACAAAACACGTCAACAGTTATAATATGTTTAATTATAATGCTCAAGTTCGTTTGACAAAAAAAAATAATTAAATTGCCCGATTCAATGGTTTGAATGAAAAGACAAACAAACAAACAAAAACAAAAGACTAACCAACAAAGGCCGTCTTACCTTTAAATCTAGAATGTGTCGAGTGTACTTGTGAATAGAAAACAGCTTGTCTCGTCCGCACTCTTGACGGGAGTGGCCGACGGTGGAAGTTTGGTGTTCGGGTTAAGGTGCGAAGGGTGAAGGTGGGAGACGTGCAGGGGAGGAGAAATGTCACACTGATGTCAGCAGCACCGTTACTACTACAACGCGATTCTACGCGGCGGTACACAGCGGCGGCGTATGCCGTCGAGCGGCTGGTGCCATGAATCAGGGAGCTAAAAACACAGGAAGATTATATGGTATGGAATTTGAACCATTCTCGGCAGATGGGAATTTTCTTTAAAAGGTTAAGTTTAATTGGGGAAGAAAAACTTGGCAGGCGCTATCAAGGTGCGTGCTATATTTAGCAATCCATTAACACCACAAACACAACTCTTCAGACAGTCCAGAACGCATACACAATTAAAAAACACAAAATGCAAAAACCATAACCAATTAGCACCCGAGTTAGCAATTTTTGGTTCCAACAAATTCATCACCATCATGATACATTAACCTGTACAATGTAATTATTTTTTAAAATAACTATATATATATATTTTTCGAACATTGATTTCGATTTTTAAAATACCAACACACGAACTGCATTAATAATTGTATAACGGATATTTTTGTTTTACGGCAATTTTTTGACGAAGAAAAAGTCGGACGAGGGAATTGAATCCAATTGACGCCCTTAATAGTGAATGATTTTCACCTGTTTACAAAGGCTGGTATTATAGTCCTACGTTTGAATGAAGAAGAAGAAGAAAAAGACACAAAAAAGAAGTAACACTCGATCCATGGTTTAATTTTTCACATGATCGTTCGTTCCAGTTTCTTAATATAACATGTTGTTCTCGTCCCCGGTCTATTTTGGAACTTTGAAACGTATAAAAATACCAGATGGTCCAAACTAGTGTCCCGCGTCAGCAACCCTCAAATAAACATTTAAAAATGTCAGCTCATAATTTGTCATTTATACCGAGGGGGACCGGCTGTTTTAAGGATATCCAAAAATAAAATTACTAACTAATAAAAAACTGAAAATAGTTTATGGTTATAAACTTGGTGAATTTACATCAATATACTATTTTTTTTAATATTTCCTGTTATAACACGTTTTCGTATTATTTACAGTTTGTCTCGATACAGTGTGACACTGGTACTGTGTAACAAAACCTTATAACACAAACTAAAAAAGATCAGGTTAAATATTATACATGTATTAAATTTGTGTAGTTCATAAATACTTTCATTCCATTATATAATAAGATTTGAACATCCTTGAACTCAAAATTTCCGCAGAATATACTCCAGATTTTCATATATTACGTACAATAAATAATACGGTACGTAGTATAGCACCGTGATATTCATTTTACGCATAAACAGTACACTAAACATCAGTGTAGGCAGCCTATAATAAGAAAAATTTGACAACTAGTTGTTCCGACTTACATACACACTCGACTAGTTTAACTCAAGGACTACATGTACTACCTGTATCATGTGTGCACCATTGCACAATAGTGGTATTATCTCACCTATAACGATCGAGGGATATCTTATCACACTATTAGTAAATCATATATTTGAATTCGTATAAACTAACAACTTACTGTATGAACTACCTGATTCAAAATTAATTGCTTTGATTTGATATTTCGATCTAACTTTGAACGACGTAACTTGAAGGTCAGTATTCACATTTTGATGCGCGCACCGTTTGCCATATGCCGCACGCAACTTTAAATTTAGAGAATCACGGGATGATGATGATGATGATGCATTGAGGTTTTATGAAGCAGTAGGAAACAAGAGGGTTACTACCCCCGAGCTCACGGTGTCCCCTTAAAACTTAAAATTCACATAAAATCAGCCAAAGGCAAACCCGTGACCTCTCACACCAGAGGTGGATGCCCACACAATGGCAACTTGAGCCTACGAATCTTCACATTAAACGACATCAGTTTAGTGATGTCGTTGTGATAGTGTGATTACTATCTGCAACATAGACTTGTCCCTTATGTAATTAACACTTTTGTAACGATGTAAAATCGTTAATTAAGTAATTAATCGATCGGTAAGAAGTATAAACAGATATTTTTCAATCATGGCATATCAAAGCTATGCATAACAATTATGTTTTTTTAAAGCCTATTTGTGTTCAATGTACTAAAATATATTATAATTAAATACATATTTATGTATACTTCACAAACGTTTATATCAATTATCCTGTTGATGTTGTGAAGAAATAAAAATGTCAGGAAAAAATAGGGATCAGCGAAAAAATCAATTGTCATCTTACTTACTGAACAGATCCACTAGGTCCATTTAATCCACCCCGATCTTATATTTGTTAATCTTTTCGATGCTGTGTGTAATGTTTGGTGATGTGGAAGATTAACTGGAGAATGATCAAATGGAAACTAATTTACCACTAATAGTACAACAGCAGCAACTGTTTTTGTTCCACCAAGTCTGACCGTTGAATAAGCAGCAACGAAATGCTCTGTTCTTAAAAGATGAACTCATCTAAACGTCACACTTTGAATCTTTTAAAACAAACAATGAGGTTTATTCGAAAGTGGGTGGTTTTTTGTGTGGTACGTAATGATGGCGAAATCTTATACATACCCGAAAATGAATAACTTAAATTAACATGGTGGGAATGACATCTTTCGTCCACCATCAAATCGAATCGAAATGAAGTTTATTTTTTTTGTTGTTATTATTATATTTTTTTTTTGGAAGAACTTCATAAATAGTTTCCCATAATTCCAGAGCTATTTTCAAAAAACTAGGTGTCTCATGATACTCTAACGTCAAAATCAAACGTTCTTAAAACCTGCATTATGTGTGTTCAAAAAGAGACACCTTATTACGTTACGCAGGTTTTAAGTGTATATGAATTTCATACAGAATTTAGCTTTCGTTGCTTTTGTTAATGGCGTTTGGCACAAAAACGTGTTTTATTATCCATATGCTTAATTTGGGAAGCCGATTTTCATAATATATCAGTGATTTTATATATAAAAATTTTTTTTTAATCGAAGATGAACGTGCCGCTGTTTATAGATATCAATGAAAAGAATCAGGTAACGAATGAGAAAACGTTGCAGTTAATAAAGTTAATAGATTACAATTTATAATATGGAATATTAAAAACTAGGTAACCCTAACTATTTTTTGTTGTACGTAGGCTGCCGAGCTGAGATCCTACTTCAAAAGCCTGGGTGCGGAAATATCGGAAGAAGTCAGTGAAGAAGGATTAGAAAAAAATTTGAAACAGATCATTGAAGTCTGTGATTATTGTTTTAAAGAAAATTCAGAAGCTGGTAATATTGAGGTTTTTTGTAGGAGTACCTTATTAATCGGGAGTTTACGTCGCTAAAATATAGGTAAACTAGGAGTTTACGTTGTCAATGACAGCGACGCTACTTTGATAATGGAGGCCAGCTTAGTTAAAAGAACAAAAAAGCAAACCTAAATTTCATCATGAACGATTCGACGATCAATAATTATACTTTTGAGTTTTTTAACGGATTTAGTCCGACTCCATACCCATAAACTCCGCCATTTTGCAACGTAAACTCCGAGATAACCCATACTATGTATAATATAACTTCAGTCGTTCCTCGTTTAATCATTTTCCTAACATCCGACATCCCTGGTTTTTGCCACTAAAGAACGCAACAAATTTTGTGGGGAAACCGTAAGGCCTACGAGGTGTTGTCGTCTAAACGCCGAATGAGTGTTTAGACTCGAAAAATTCACAATTTAGCCGTTTTCGATTTTAAGAAATTGTGAGATGAATTGCTAGTTATCTAAACAATATTGTCGCAATTTAAGTCAGCCATATTATGAAATGTGTCGAAATTTGTGATTGTAAATCTCCATGAATGTGTGTACGTGAAATTCACGTGGGAATCCAACTTTGTAAAAATTTCTTACCACGACAAAATGACTACGTTTGTCACTTTGTATTTTCATGGTTTACGAAAAATTTAAATACAAACGCAAAATTGTCAAATTTTTTTGTTGAAAAAAAAAGACTCCGTAAGTGTCAACCTGAACCAACGTGCTGTAATTTGTGCTAAAACACGTTTATTTTTATTTATTTATTTTCAGATATCGAATCGACTCTGAATTCTATAATTTCGCTTTTGATTGTCGTGCCCGTCGAGAAAGGCGAGAATCTGATCTTGTCGTTTTGCGAGAAGTTGCGGAAAGCTCCGTCTTTGAGAATCACTCTGGTCTGCCTACGATGGTAACGTTAATTTCTATTGCAATTTTGTTGGGTTTTTTATTTCGATTTAGACAATTGTTCGGAATTTTGATCTGTTTTGTTTATTCGTTTACATGTAATTTTGTCTGTTTTTTTTTTCCGTTAAAGTCTTGGAAATTTGTTCCACGCATTAAACGAATCGTCGGTACTGAGATTCCATGTTTATTACAACATGGTCAAAGTTGCAGCTCAGACAGATCAGATGAAAATGATTTTCAACGATTTGGAGAAGGTGAGATTTGGAGATTTTGAATTCTCACACACGTGCAAATGCTGTATGTAATTGCTTAATCTAACAGTTGTCTCATTATTTTTATCATATAGCTGAAAGCATGGATTAAGGATTGTGGCGTCAGCACGGAAAAATTACAATTGCTGTATCGTACTTTACACGAAGCTCTCATCGATAGTCGCCAAAAGTTTGTATTTGATTTGATTGGTCATGCTTTTTATAAAGCCTATTCTTGAGATGCAGTTTTTTAATGTGTTTGGTTTTGTGATTTTCATGTTTGCAGTGAATTGGCATCCAAGGTGATGATTGAGCTTTTGAGTACTTACACCGAAGACAATGCGTCACAGGCAAGGGATGATGCACACAGGTATAGTAATTAGTTTTGTGTCAATTGTTTGGTTTTTTTTTAGACCTGATTTTAATCATTAATAAGTTTTTTATTTCATGTTTTTTGATGTTTCAGATGTATTGTAGCATCTTTAGGTGACCCAAATGCATTTTTGCTTGATCATCTTTTGTCCTTGAAGCCAGTTAAATTTCTGGAAGGGGAACTTATTCACGATCTGTTGACCATTTTCGTTTCCGAAAAGTTATGCTCGTATTTGAACTTCTACGAAGCTAACAAGGATTTTATCAATTCACTCGGTAAGTTGAAAGTCACCCCTTTTTTTTTACAATGTAAATTCAGTGTAAGTCGAGTTTATAAATTTTTTGTCAATTCAGGTTTGTTGCACGATCATAACGTGCAGAAGATGAGATTGCTGACGTTTATGCAAATAGCTGAATACAGGAAGGACATTTCATTCGAAACGATACAGGATGAGCTGAAAATTGAAGAAGAGGAAGTTGAAGATTTCGTCATCGATGGTAAAGGACAAAAACAAAACTGTGTTTTTTCGGCTCAAAAGTCGCAAGTCTCTTGGACGTAACGTGAGAAAAATTTTTTGTGATTTCAGTGTTGAGAACCAAGTTGGTGAGAGCCAAGCTGGATCAATTGAATCGAAGAGTCATCGTTAGTTCCACGATTCATCGTACGTTTGGAAAGATGCAATGGCAACTGGTGCAAGATACGTTGATGGAATGGCGCAACAATTTGTCGCAAGTCGAGGGTTCCATGCATGCTGTACTCAGCATGCAGTATGATCAAATGACAGGCCCCGCATAATTGTAAAAATTTTGACGTCCTTTGTTTAATAAAGTGGAACCGAAATGGTTTTTAAGGTGTACGTTCATTGTTGATGTAAATGATGCAAATCGTTGATTCGAGTTGAGAATTTTTTGCGACGAATGTTTTTTCCCAAGAATCGGTCAACTTTCTGTAATGGAATAAAATGTTTTTAAATTCGCGCAGTGGACGTAGATGATCATTTACGTAACAAAAGTTGATGTACTTTCCCCTGATATTTTCTTATATAATTGAAGACTTTGTTAAAATAATGGCTAAAAAAATGTAGGTTTGAAAAATTGGACAAAAACTATTGGCACCTTCAAATTTGAGATTAAAATTATCTTTTCTATTGCATCACTGAGCAGTGCTCGTTGTAGGAACAACAATTTTTATAAAGTGCTCTTTGTATGAAATCTCGTTACAGGAGTCCCGGGAAGAGAGCTTCCGTATATAGATTCGTTGACTGAGGAGGACCTCTGGCGAGCAATGAAAGAAACGTTAATGTTGTGAGATGATGTCATCGTGAAGCAGCTGGGATATCACGAGTCAATTTGTTGGTCACTGGATGGGCTTGGTTGAAGAGCTGACACAAAAACGCTATCATGATCTTATCACAGAAAACGTATGAGAAAAAAAAATGATTAAGTAACCCATTCATCACTTATCCTTAAAGCCATGTCACAGGTCGAAGTAGCATCGACCCCACAAGACAGACTATCGCATTTGATCCAAGTAGAGTGACATGGCATTGTCGGGCTCCTTCTATTCCATGCTGAAAACACCAACTCCGTTGGAGCAGCTTTTGGACGAAATTACTTACCAAAGAGCCAGGGAACTAAGACAATGTTTGAAAGAAGGTGAATATTAGTGTCGTAGTGTCAACATTATTTCTATATCTATACATTATTGTATAGAAATAATCTGTGGTAGTGTGTATGTATCATTGACTTTTGTTTACAGTTATATTTATGTAACAAACACTGTATGTGTGTGTGTATATATATATGTATATATATATGTATATATATGTATATATATATA
>JAQIWH010003801.1:0-18759 GCA_034695005.1 Cryptops parisi
CCAATCAAATCAAAAATACCAGATCACATGACTACATTGACCAATCCGAGGCACTGCCGTGAACGGGGTAAAAAACATGGCGCCGTGTACGTAGCCACTACCTTAATTTTAAACTAATGCACATTTGCATAAATCCACTAATGCAGTTTAAATATTCTAAATATGACTAAAGCTACGACTAATAGTTACGACTAATAATAGCTACGACTAATAGTTTACACTGTAACAATACGAAGAATATTTGTAACGAAGTCAATGAAAATACCACCGTTGTAGAGTCCTATGAATTTACTATTGTATATTATATCTAAAACTTAACATTTTCATTATAATAGCTTTTTGAATATTCTCATGAAACCATAATTTTGACTCACTCTGTATAATGTATTCTGTGCATTGTATATACAGGGTATCCCAAAAATCTTGCCCTGTTAGAGTATCCAATATTGTCTCTTTTTTTTCGTAATAAACAAATCATGTTACTGAGTAAGAAGGAACATATTCATGAAAGAAATTCATGAAAGAATGTTCCGGACATAGTGAATAGATTCTATTATTGTAGCTATGTGTGTTTCTTGGGGGGCTTGAATTTTAGGACACCATCTATAAGCGTATAAAGTTTTTTATGATTCTAAATCATGTATTGATCAGCAGTTTTAATTTACGGTAACTAAAAATAATATGCAAAATTGTAAAATCAACAAATATATCACGAAATCAAAAGATATCTTTGTTTGGTATGCCAAAAATTATAACTATAATTAATTCTTATTTGGGTTAAAGAACTTGAGTTAACGAACTTGACTTTACGCAAAATATAACGGAAGTTAATACGTTAATGATTTTAAAGTTAAATTCTTAACCAGTCTTTTAACTTCCGTTATTAACGATTAACGGATTTGTGCCCAGCTCTGCGTGAAAGTATATACCCACTTACACAAATGGTACAGAGTTCACTAAAAACAAAAGTATGTTTGCATTGAATAGGTGAAAGGACCATAGGTGTCATCACGAAACTGGACTTGATGGACAGAGGAACAGACGCGAGAGATATCTTAGAAAATCGTGTTTATCCACTAGCTAGAGGTAATTTACTGTAAATCATATGCGATATTTCTATATTAAAGCCAATTTAGCATATTGTATATGAAATGTTATGATGCCATATTCAATCTATAATTATATCATATAATTTAGTTATGAATCGTATGGGTGATTTATATAGTAATCTGTATACTGTCCTAATTCATACTTGGAATAATTAAGTAATATAGTTTTAAATACTATAACTGTTTTGTTTAAATCTACAGGATATGTAGGTTTAGTTAATCGTTGTCAAGAAGATATCGACAAAAACAAAGATATCCGAATGGCCCAGAAAGAAGAAATACAGTATTTCAGAAACCATAAATCCTACAGGTGATGTGTTCAAATGCTTCTAAAAAACAGTAAAATTTAATTTTAGTTTAATGTAAGATACCGTGACCCTTTCAAAATAAATGTCCCACATGTTCTCTAAATGTCCTGAAAAGAAAAATCAAGAAAAACGTAAATTCAAAGATAAATAGTTCCGACCCCTTCGCGACTTTTGCATCATCCTGCACAAGCAGTTCTCAATATATGCAAGAATTACGGTCTGCGAAAACTTTGCATAAATCGAAAATAGTATACCTCAAAATTCTTATAAACTGTAAAAATAACGGGACAGTTCCAGGATAAAGGATAGATTTTCTCGTATAAAGGGTGTTCCAGAAAGGTCTTGTCAAATTTTAATCACAGATGCTACGCATCAAAACAAAGCAAAAAGTCCATCTTGGCATGGGTCAGAAAATGCATAAGCCTATTGATTTGCATATCCACAACAATTATGAGCGGATATGCCTAAGTAACTTCACCCACTGTTATCTCAGAAAGAAACAATTTATAGGCCAAAGCTCATATGGGTTGTTCGTTTTGTTTTGATGTGTAACATCTGTAGTAAAATGTTTTTCTAAACCTTTTAGGAACACCCTGTATAGCAAGAAACTTGAAAATTGTTTCGTATAATACAGATATCACTTAAACGAAACGCATAAATTGAGAACACGAAATAATAAATCTCCACATTCACTAATAATTAGTTTCCATAAAGCCTTGCAAAAGTGACTTATAATATTTTATTGTACATGTGTTTTATTGTGTGAATTTTTCATCTCAGGCATATGGCTGATAAAATGGGAAGCAGATATTTACAAGAAGTGCTCAACAAACAACTTTCTGAACACATAAGAAAAAAACTTCCACTGTTAAACTCAGAAATCAAGAAACAACATTCGGCTGTAAAAGAACAACTGGAACAGATGAATTGTCTTGGAAAAGAATCAAACGATTGGAAACACGGTCATCTCATGAAGTAAACTTTTTAAATCTTAAAATGTCATGTACCAGTACACGTAGTATTCGTTTTACGAAAAATATTTTATGTTGTCATATACCAATATTATATACGATCATATTTCACTATTAAAACGCACCACTGGTAAAAAAATTGCTTTATAGAAAAAAATTATTAAACGAATATTACGAGGGTAGGCCTAGTTCAAAAAGCCTTTGAATAATTAAAATCAATAAATTCTTTTTTTGGGAAACTTTTTGAACTGTCCTCCCTTTTATACAGTCGGAAAATCTTTTTATTTTATAACGATGAAAATTCTCAAATATTCAGATATAATGATTTTTTTTTGTAGATATAATCAAGTGTACAAATTTCATTATTTTAACATATTATATTTACAGGCTTTTGCAACAACTTTCAGAAGACATCAAAGTTGATTTGGAGGGGCATTCAGTCAATATCCCTTTAGACGGCAAATTTTCAGGAGGTGCTAAAGTGAAGCAATGCTTCTACACTGATATCAGCAAGCTGTTGAATCAAGTGAATACTATAATCAACTACTGTATAACGAATTAAATATGGAAATGATATTCAGTGTTGACTAAGTTGTTTTTTTTTCCAGGCTGGTTGTCTCAATGAAGCAGAACTTTGCGTTTTGTTGCAAAATTTGGAAGGTTACAAGTGAGTCAAATACGTGTTACCTATTAAGTGAACGGTTGACTAGTTTATAACATTTTGTCAAATTATTACAGGGATAACATATTTATATCTGGTCAAGCATTTGAAGTTGCAGTGAAAAAATTAGTCAACAGATACAAAGACCCGATGATAAAAGCAGTGGATTTGGTATCGGCCATCGTTTCATCTACTATTGCTCAATATTCTGCCAAGGTGAGTGCTCCTATTTTTATATGGCACAAGTGTTTGTTTGTTTGTTCGCTGTGAACTCCTATAGTTTTCAGTGATTTGATGTATAATTTGGAATGGCTTCTTTAATAATCGTGTTTAATATTTGACTAGCTTTCAGAATACCCATATCTTAAAGAGACTGTTATCAATCTACTGAGCTTGAGACTGAAAAAGCAAGAAGAAAAAACTAAGGTAAAAATCTCAACGTTGCAAAAATTGTAAAGTAACTAACACTACAGAAATGTAATCTATATCATTTTGTGTTGCAGAGACATATGTCTTATTACATTGATGCTCAAGGAGCTTTCATGAACACCAAACATCCAGAATTTGAAAAAGCAACAAAGTAATGAACTTCGCTTGCTTCTATTTTTATAATCTGTTTCTATTTCTCAAGTATGGAATATGCAAACAAAGAGCTTTTTGTATAGTCTTTATGCTTTTATTGTTGTTGTAACATGCCTATTAAATTACTGTATGTATATAACATTTAACCATAGGTTATTATTTTCAGTCCCCAAGTGACCAGTTCTCCAGTTAAATCAATGATAACTAGAACAGCTTCCATGGAAACAATCGGAGCTCCTTCTGAGATCAGCTCTACTACATCCAGTCAACATTTCATGGATGAAAGGTCAATGACTCTAAACCCTATGTCCCAACCAAATCTCAACACAGCTCCAAGCCATATGAGCCTAAGACAGGTTTTGTAAACATTATATTATCTATTATCCGTATAAAATAAACTTATTGTGTTATCCCAATTCATACAAGTGACAAGACATTTACCGTACTTTTCAAGTTTGAACATTTTTCTATGAATGATATGAAATCAATTATTTTATTGGAGAATCTCTTTTTCAAATTTTACAGGCGATTCAAAAAGGATGGATTTTAATGGATGGTAGTCGAATGGGACGTAGGAAAGAAAGATGGTTCGTTCTCAATGCGGAATCCGTCTCTTGGTACAAAGATGAAGAAGTGAGATAAACTTATTATACATTACCGTATATAAAAGTTATACAGGGTCCGTCAAAAATATGTAACTTTCCTATGGGAAAAACGGTGTATGATAAAAATGACATTAGTAATATACTGTACATTACATTTCCATATCCATTGTAAATTTTCATTTTCATTATGAATATTCATACTCATAACCAGTATAGCTATCCATATCCATATTCCCTTATGGATATCCGTATCGTATTCATATTCACTATGAGTATTCATAACCATTATGTATATCCTTATCCACTATGAATATCCATATTTTTATCCACTATGAAAATTTATATTGGATATCCATATTCATATCGAATATGTATATCCATAATGATATGAATAGTGGATATGGATATTCATGATAAGTATAAATATGGATATGGAAAGGACTGTATATTGATATTACTTATACTATTTTTACACTATTTTCCCCATAGAAAACAACACTATTTTGACGGACGAATCCTGCATATGATGAAATAATTATGGACGATAGGTTTTAAACTCAGTCATTAATGCCATTTTAACCAGCTTTTGATACAAATTTACAAACACTGATAAATTTTCAACCACAGGTGGACAGCCCAAATTGGGAAATCATTTATTCAAAATTATTAGTAATGTGTAAATACGTTTGGACACTTTCATATTTCAACTTCAACAGTGCTGATCAGAATGACTCAGGGTCAGGACCCAGACTCGTTCCAGATTTGAGATTACTAGCAAAAAGCCGGGCTATTATTGGACTTGCATTGGACTTCGATCGTCCATGATTAATCGAAAATAACTAACTTGATAATATGTGAAAATAAAAATTTAATGTTTTAGGAAAAAGAAATCATGGGATCGACTAGTGTGGACGGATTGAAGTTGGAACGTGATGCCAAATCTAAGAAGCTAGTTCTACAAATGAAAAATGGAAAGTAAGATAATTTAAAATGCGAAAACATTTGTGTATTTGTCTCAAATACAACTAAATAGTTAACATTGTGTGCTACTGATAATATCGTACCCTATAAAAAGATCCATCAACCGAGATTATCCGAAAATAAGTCTCATGTTTCGAAAGGATTCTGAACAACAAGTCTGGTGCAATGCTATGCAACGTGCTGGAGTCGATGTCGATTTGAACGCAACATCTGTGAGCAACATTTAAAACGTTAACATCGTTCATAGGGTACCAACTTAATATAGTAAGGTTATAAAACTTTATTGAAAACGGTGATACAGGTACATTCAAATGAAGACACTCAATCCGGTATGGCATCCAATTATCCGATGTACTACGAGGAAGAATCAAATGCACCAATATATCCCACATCTAATGAACCTAGAGTAAGTAACTTAATGTATTCAACTGGTATGTATATGTGCATTTTTTAAAACTTTTATTTTAATGTTACACTTAATGTATATATTTTAGACACAATTTGAACAACAAACACGTGACGGTGCCAATACGATTCAGTTCATGATACGCAGTTATATGCAAATAATGGATAAATGCATTCGTGACATTGTTCCGAAATACATTGTGCTATTTCTAATTCGAGCAGTTGAGTGAAATCATACTTTATATAAATTCCAAAACACTAATGTATAGGCCTAATAATAATCAAACAGGTCAGTAAGAGGGAATAACTGAAATTGAAGTACAAAATATGTTTTCTTATCGTCTTAAACTGATGTGAGTTGGGTAGAATTGGTCAAAAGTACTTTGTAAGAGTAACCTGTTTATAAATTTAGTCCGTGCCTGTTTGATGACAATGCATATCAGAATAGTGAATTGTAATATAAATCAATGTATGTTCAAGTATCGTTTTTTTTACTAGGTTTTACAATATGTACAGTTTACTCTAATAGCTGATGTCACCAAGAAAGAAATGGTACGTTTTGTTGATGTTTCTTACCACTGTGCTGTTACCCTATTGAAACAGTGATTTAAAGTAGCATGAATAGTGTATCTTATAAAAGTGGATACTAATTGTTATATTATTACTTTAGGAGGAACTAATGCAGGAAGGTGCGGAAGAATCTGCACGCAAGGAGCAACTTTTACAGATTTATGAAGCAACAGAAAAAGCAATGGATATTCTCAACGTTGTGTCATTCTCATAATTTATTCCGATCTATACGAGTATTTTATTTTACCTTTTTTATTTTATCAATACCAATCAGTTTTAACCGATTAATTAATTTTTCAAGTATAATAATGAGGATTAAGCCTTTAGAAGTCATTATCAAAAATTTACGTTAAATTCATCTCAAATAAGAAGTTTGATGCCATAGTGACGCCACTAGGTCATGGGCATTGAAATACAGATGATACTACTATAAGTAGCATTATAACATTATAACGAATAAGCTGTTATCAAAAACTTTGAATGTTTTTACTTTTTAATGACTTTTGACGTAGCCTAGCTTACAGAACAAAAGTTAACTAATTTCTAAATATGCGTACCATAAAATGTGCTTTACCTATATACAAAAATAATCCTAAGGTATTCTGTCTTTTTGATAAGGCGCTCGCCACACACATACATGGTACCTAATTTGTTATAGTTTTCTCATTTTGAACAGTTGGTGTAAAACTTTATTGTATTAACTTAATTTTATTTTATGTAATTTGATTCTAAGTATCGTTTAATAATAAATAATAATAATAAAATTTATAACATTTAATAATTTTTTTTTTTAATTTACATCACTTTTCTTATTTTGGCCTTTTTTTTATTTTGGCTCTTTTTGTTTTGGCTCTTATGCATTGGCTCTTTTTGCTTTGGTTTTTATGCTTTGGCCCTTTTGACATGCAACCAAGTGATACTATACTAGCCCTCGTAAAAACTATAACAATTCAAAGAACGGTCATTTTTCGTTTATCTAGAGGTGTCGAAGAGGCGCCGATGATGGCGCTGCAATCCGGACAACGTTAGGAAGTACAGGGTCTGTCCCAAAAGTAAATTGAATGACCATGCGCCGCCGAAGCAAGCCGCTAGCAAGGCGCGCCACGTGACAGGAAACGTGGTGTGGGGTTTAGGGAAGTCAACAATACACGCGTCAGTTGCCTGCAGGCTGTTCCACAGTGCGCATCGCTGTTAGCTCGAACTCTTGTGTTAGTGACGTGTCGGAATTTCATGATGCCGCGTTTCAAAGACCAGCGTTACGCGATAAAATTTTGTGTTGCGCTTAAGAAAACGGGCGCCGAGACCATTGCCATGCTGAGGGACGCTTACGGTGATAATACCATGTCCCAAAATATGGTTTACCGCTGGCACAAGATGTTCTGGGAGGGCAGAGAGGACGTCGAAGACGAAGACCGCTCTGGACGCCCATCAACGTCACATTCTGACAAACATGTGAAGAAAGTGCGGGACATGTTGAACTCTGATCGACGCCTGAGTGTTAGAGTACAGTCATTTTTACTTGGAAGTCCTGAAAAGGCTCCAAAGCAGAGTGACACGCGTCAGGGAAGAGATCGCCCACACTTGGCGTCTTCACTATGACAATGCGCTGTCGCACACTGCCTTCATTGTCACGGAGTACTTAGCAAAACGCGGTTTGGCAACACTGCCCCAGCCACCGTATAGTCTCGACTTGGCACCACTGGACTTCTTGTTCCCGAGGATCAAGAAGGAACTCAAGGGTCACCATTTTGGGACTTTGGAGGCCGTCAAACAAGCGACAACGAGGTACTTGAAGGAGGTCCCCGTCGACGCCCTTCAGGGTGCGTTCCGCAACTGGGAAAAACGCTGGTGCTGGTGTTCCGACGCAGAAAGAGACTACTTTGAAGAATTTTATTTGCTTGTACCATTATCTGCAATAAATCTTTTTTCCTGAACTTATTCAACTCACTTTTGGGACAGACCATGTATGTGACTGATCACCACTCCTAATCGAACTCTCTACAAACATCACCCCAGTCAAGTGATAGAGTGTTAGGTTAGAAGTGATGATCGGTCACATACTTCTAGCGATACATGTTGTCCGGATTGCAGCACCATCATCGGCGCCTCAAGATAATCGGAAAAAGACCAAAAAAACAACTAAACACCTGCAAATACTAAATGATAATATGGGAGATATCATTCGGCAAATTATTTATATGATATCATTCGGTATACATTTTTTGCAGATGAACTTACCTTGGTTTACTAAATCAATACCCTCCAGCCACTCTATACTTGAACTCATAGTTATCTGTCATCATTAAATCAGTTTGTTTCTTCCCTCGGTGAGGTGGCTGATGTTTCTAAATTGCGCAGTGGTAGTCTTTTTATCAAGGTCTGCAATGCCAAGCAAGCATGCCGACTTTCGTTTTTCCAAACATTTGCCGGATTCTCAGTTTCTGTCTCAGTTCACCAGTCCCTTAACTCCTGCAAAGGAATTGTGTATTGTAGAGATATTGTGTGTTGTTCCGAGGAGAAACTCTTGGAAGATCTTAGATCCCAACATGTTTCCAATCTCCGCCGTCTCACTCGAAAGGAAGGTGATGCCCGCATCTCAACGGGCAGTTTTGTCCTCACTTTTTCTTCACTTATTTTTCCGCAGTCAATCAAAGTAACCTGGATGTTCGTCCCTTTATTCCTAACCCTCTGCATTGTTTCACTTGTTAGCGATACGGCCATGGCCAATTTCGCTGTTCCTCTGCTAAAGTGTGCGACGTTTGCAGTCTTCCCGATCACTCTCCTGAATCCTGTTCTAAACCACTATGTTGCTTTAACTGCTCTGGTCAACACTCTGCCTGGTCGTCAGCTTGTCCTCGATTTCAAGCTGAGAAATCCATTCAGCAGATCCGGGTTACTCGTAATCATACGTTTCTTGAGGCTCGCCGTATCTTGCAGCCCTGCAGTTGTGCCCTTGGTTGAATGATCAGTTTATCAGGATCTGTAAGGGAGCGATTATCACCCCCATCGTTCTCTGCTTGCATCCTTCCTGAAAGACCAACGGTTTTTTTTTATCTGGACATTTTAGTAGATGTGGGTTTTTGTCTCCATGTCACTGCACGTTTTCGTTGTTTACAATCCGGTTTCTTTATTAATTTGAACTCATCTTCTGTCATGGAGGGGTTCACCAAGCTAGGTTGGGCGTCACACTCTGACGATCTCTTATGAGATTTAGTAGTATCACGATCGTTTAGTTTTTTATTACCTTGTTTTCATTGATTGGAGTTGTATATAAGTCTGGTCGGTTGATGATTAACGGTCAGCTTGTCGTCCTGATGTACGATAGTTATCTCATGTAGGCCTTTCCGGGCAATATCGGAGGACGTGTTCGATTTATGCACTTTATTGGTTTCAATCATCAGATCGGGATCATTTATTTGATTGTTGTCGTCTGTCTTGTGGTCAGATAGTTTCGAAGGAATCACTTTATAGCATATATTCTCACTTTGATGGATGTTGATATCACTAATGTGAGGCTGACTAGTGATTAGAGATTAGTGATTAGAGATTAGAGGATGACATTAGTCATGTCATCCTCTAAACCACGATGATTGACATCCATTCGCTGATATGCTAAATTTTTTCCCTGGTTAGCATTCAAATTGAATGTTTCATGTTATAGCATATCATGTTTTTTCATTAATAATTTCACTGATTCATTAATGCTGTATATCAATGGAGAACCGGATAGAGGGGCTGCGATGGATGTCTCCAAAGTAGGTTGTGTCGAATTTGTTGTGTCGGGGAGCCCACCATGGCTATCTTTACCTTGGGAAGCCTGAGTTGCTTTGTTTTCTTTTTGTTTTTTCTTATATAGCATTTTAATTTTAAGTTTTTATTTTTTAAATGAATTACAGTTGCTATGATTAACTACACTGCTGACAAAAATTAGGGAATATGCTTCTTTCATGTTATTATTAAAATATCCCCTATTATTATGAGGTAGTGTATAATATTACTATGATAAACTATTAATGTAACCGTTCTGCGGTGGAACTCAGTGGAACTCACTGGCTAAGCTGGCTTGAACACATTCATCACAATTTACTTTTTGGAGCTGGTGAAGGGTTTTCCAGGTGGATGCCACTTGTAAAGTAATAAAATTCCACAAAATGGAAATGACTTCTTCTTCATCAAACAAGCGTCACTGGTTAATTACTTACGCAACACGTGGATTGCAAGAGACTCAAGTCACACAGAACAAGTATTATTTCATCATCATCTACATTATAATAATAAGGGAAGCTGATAGATAACGTTGTTGGAGTAGCCAACGCCAACTTTGAAAGTAAATTATTTACCGAAAGCAGGGCTAGGGAGGAACTACATTGGACTCCAAGAGACACTATGTGTAGATGTTAACAGGCAAGAGTCCACAGAGATGGCAAGAGTCCACTTGGTGTAGATGTTAACAGGCCCTCTAACAGATTCAGCGCTGACGGATAACTGTGAATCCGAGTATAATAGGCGTTCAGTGGCCCTGTTTGTTTTTCTGCAATGTTCTTCACTTCTTTGTAATGCTGATCTTTTGTCGGCCATATCTTTTGAACTTATGCAGCTATTGTCAACTCTGCAACAATTTGTTGTTAGATCGTAAATATTGCTTATTAACACCTACATAACAAACATCACGTGAGTGATGCAGTTACCGATACATAATTACTCATTATCTTAAAAACGTCAATAAACAAAGATAGCGATTACGATAATTACACACTATACAATTGACACATTTATTACAACACACATCGTAACAGTAAAGTTTTGTTTTTTTTGTAGTCGGATGTGACATTGGGTTTCATTATAGATCAAGCTAAAAGAGCGCCAAACAGCTAGAATGTCACCAAGTCTCAAGTCTTGCTCTGTGTTCACGGAATTTCAACCAATTTTGATCTTAGGGAAAATCGTTGGTTGTTTTCCCATTTGGTTGAATCGACAATGGATGCAACAAGAACGTGAACCCAAGTTAGCCGAAAGAATTTTTAGCGGATTTTATAGTTGTTTTGCATTTATAGTCCTATTGAGCATAACAACCGTCTTGACTTTATTACTATTTGTGATGAAGAATTCTGGGTCACTGTTCATTAGCGATTCTCTTGGAAATACCAAAATGTACGTGGCAATTTCCACTGCTGCAATGTATTTCTTGATGATATCTATATCGTTTGCGGTTAAAAGATCTACCCTGGTTTCTTTTTGGAGAAAGTGCAAAGTCGTGGATGAACTTTTAAAGGATAGTTTGCCAAACGGAACGATGAGGAAAATTCGATGGTACTTTCCCATTTGCTGGTGCACTTTGATCAGTATGTGGATTTTAAAAAGCGTTAGTTTTAACGAAGAGATGAGAATTATACCATGGACATGGTATATTGTTTTAACTGTTGCAGCATTACTATTCTACTATATCTATTTTTTGGTAGACGTGCTCATTCTCTTCATTTGTCAGTTACTGTCACTTTGTTTTCAAGTTCTTGGAAATTACGTCGCGAGTGAAGGAGACACATTGCAATTGTTTAAGAAAATGTGCACGTTACGTCGACATGTGAACGTTTTGTACGAGTTGATATTCATTTTTCAACGTGGTTATGGATTCATCATTTTAATTCAAATCGTACACATGTCCATGGTTATATGCATTACTTTGCACGAGTTAACGGTTGCGACATTTTCCAAATTAGAATTTATTTCTTGCATCTTGTTCGTTCTGAAGATGTTTTTCGTTCTGAATGCTGGCGAAAAACTAACAGAAAGTGTAAGTCTGTCAATATCTTGTTTTTGATAATTTGTACAATATTTTTAAATATTTGTATATTATTTATGTTATACACCTATATAAATTATACCTGTTTGATTTAATTCGTTAGCATCAGAGATTAACAATGAAACTGTGTGATCTCGGTACCGATAATTTATCTACTACGACACAAACTCAAGTAAGTCATGTCTAATATATAAGATTAATCAGATACACTTGCGACGTTCATTTTATTGTTAGCATTTTGTCTTTACTATACATCAAGGTGAAATTTGCATTAAAGAAATTGCGTTGTTGTCCGGTCGAAATCACGGCTGCGGGACTGTTTTCAGTTAATAAGAGATTGTTCACATCGGTATGTTATTAATATTCATTTATTACCTCTTCCTAATTTTCTATTTGATTTCAACTGTTTATTTTTTTCAATTTAGATAATTGGAATTATCCTTTCTTACTATGTCATCATGTTACAACTGTCTACGTCACCAACTTCACCGTGTCTTAACTTTAATTCCTCCAATATTACTAACCGATGAAATTGACTTTTATCTTCATTGGATATCGTGTAATTTGACAAAAAAAAAAAGATTAATAATTTAGAATTTTTAGAAATAAATAATTATCGTCATTTGCTGGTCGCTACAACTGCTCGTATAGTATGTACTCGGTTTACAATACTGTAGTCTTATATTAAAAGAAATCCTCCCAGATGTTCGTTATAAGCGTTATATTGTAGGATTTTTTCCGATTGTGCACAAGTAACTGAATGCTCTCTTACTCTGTTCTATTACATTTCTATTATTATTCTATTACTTACTCTGCTCTATTACAGCTTTCATTTCACAATGTATACGCCATAGAAAAAAAAAACAATATCATACGTTTAATACGTTTCTTTGTTTTTTCTAACCTAACCTGCACAATGAATCCACAATTAAGTACAAGCAAACAGCAACATCTGACTGGGCCTGGATATAACCGGAAAGTACCTTCCTGGTTTTCGATTTTATGGAAAATTACGGTTAAGTTGTGCGGTTTTGGATTTTCAACGCACGTGACGCTCGTAAAAATCGAGAACTACATGTACAAAATTTGTTTTGTTTTTTAATTTGGCTGTAGATTTTAAGTACGCTTTTGTAATTAAATTTGGTACTGTTCACAAAATTGGATGAGTTATATTTGGTATAAAACTCCTGGGTTAATCAATAATGACCAGGTAAAGGTTACACACATTAAGGATTAACTTCACTTGTTTACCTCATTTGCCGGGCACTTCCAAACCCCATCATTATAATTCATTCACTTCCTGTATTATTACTCTCTAACAAGCGATCGATTGACTCGGCACTTATCTTAAATGAATCCCCTTTAACGACCTTTATTTTGTTTGTTTGAAATTACTCTCTTCGAGTGTAACTCAGTAGATAAAGTGTTGAAACGTTCTTAATGAGGCAAGCAGTGTCGACAAAGAGATTGATGATGTGGAATGGAAAAAACGTTGCGATTTTCCATTTCAGATATCTTTCATTTGTTGGGAAATGTATTGGTGTTGTACCTCTGGAAGTTCTAGGATCAACAAGATCCACCTTAAAAACCATAGTTTGTAAAATTTTTTTTGGGTCCGTGTTGATAACATGCCAAATTCTGTACAGCATTCTGAAGTTGATCAATACTTATAGTGAAAACAAGGTTTTCGAATTCGACCAAATTGGATTGTTGTCCACCAGTGCTCTCAATATCTTATACACTGCCACCATATTTATTTTGTTTGCTTGGAAATCCAAATGTTTCTCTTTGTTCCTCCAAGATTGGGCCAAAGTGGATCGACTTTTGGAACCAAAAATTCGTGATTGTTGGTTGATTGTCATTCACGTCGGTTACTTTTTGTTTCTGGTTGTTGGTGCTATTTGTTGGATTGTGGAAGTTGTCTCAGTAGGAAATTCTCATAGGATCGCGGGTGTCGATGAAGCTGTAGAAATCTCAATTACCACGATTTCTGTCTTCATGTCTACTTACATAACAATATTCCATCTGTACATTGACATCATTTTCATATTCTTTTGTCGACTTTTCGCTCTTTGTTTCCAAGAACTTCGAGAGAACGTCTTCAAAATGAAGATAACAACATCTCATCAAAAGATATGTTGTTTGTCCTATCTTCGACAATCGTTGTCGGATGTATTCGATCTCGTAACTCAGTTTCAAAACTTCATCGGAACAATCATTACTTTGCAAATTCTTCACTTGACCATCAGGTCTTGCACTTTGTGTTACTTTATCAGTGTATTTTCACACATTTCAAACATCAACAAAATTATGAGATTTCTTGCCAACCTCGTAAGATTGTTTACCGTTACAGTAGCAGGGGACTGTATATCGAATCAGGTACTGAATTTTACGTAAAAGTTATAATTAATTTGTACGATGTCACTAAAATCACACGATGAATAAATTATTCTTATGTTGTTAGGCAACCAAACTTTTACACGAATTATGTAACGTTGATCAAAGTAAATTACTGAATGATGAAAGATGTCAAGTAAGTACCGTGTTTCTTGAAAAATGTTCAACATTTGACAAATGTTACAGGACATGGATAATGGAGATATTATAAAACTAAAAAGCTAACTTTTTTTTTTAATTTGGCTAATTTATATTTATAGCTTAAAATGCAAATCCAAAAATTAAGTTTGTGTCCTGTTGGAATCAGTGCATCAGGATTTTTTGTCATTAACAAATCCCTGTTTCTAACGGTATACTGACAGCATATAATTTTATTCATTACATTTCTTTTTTTTTTACTTTAAATAATATAATAATCTTATATTACGTTTTTATAGAGCATTGGCATCACAGCATCGTATTATATCATAATGCTACAGATGAGAACCAACACACCAGCTATAGTTCCATCAGTTTTCAATGAAAGCCATCGAAATGTTACATACTAGCAATTGGACAAAGTAGACACACTAACACATTTCAATGAACATAACATACACTTGTGTTTTTTAAATTAGAACATAAATATTTTTATTGAATGTAAAAAAGGTTAAGATTTAACTTAAAATGGTTTAAATTTAAAATGACTTTTTATCGTTTTTTCTTCATTACTGTTATTATTGTTACAATAATAAAGATTTTTGCCACGATGTAATTTTTAGACATATTCGTCATGAAATTTCAGTTCCCTCCCCCCAGAAATTTGTTATAAATCTACCACTGTTAATTGTAAATTATTATTATTATTCATTATTATTTATTATATTACAGTGTAAAGGACCAAACACCCGAACATAATACATAAAAAAAATTAAGATTAACCAAATAATCATGTTTAACATAATGAAATAATACATTAAAACTAACAAAAAACAGCAAAATCAAACTGACATGAAACTGAAAGAATCGCACAAAACTAGACAAAAGATCAAAACCATGGCCATCCACCCAATTGATTCAACTCAGGTGTTGACATAAAAATTCATTAAACATTAAAAGGTCTAATGTAAAAATAAATAGGAAAAGGAGAAAAATGTACTTGTACGTTTCAATAGAACAAGCAGCATACAAAGGAAAAATAAACGAATGATAAATAAATACTAAGAACAAATGCAGTATGTACAAATGGAGTGCTATGTACGAAAAAAGAGGGAAAATGAACAACAAATAATATTGACTTTGATATCTACAAGATGTAATAAAATTATGAAACTAGTTTAAAAATAAAAGTTAGTATTTGTCGGCGTTCAGAATATGAATAGAAATTTTTTTTTTTAAAATGATGAAAAAGTTTAGAACATTTTGGACACCTGCATGAGACCGCAATTTTTCGCATTGCAAAAAGTAGCTGATTCCAAATTTGAAAAGTGTTACCGTATTAGCCCGAATATAAGACGATCCCGATTATAAGACGACCCCCAATTTTTTGGAAGGAAAAACAGGAAAAACCATCATCATTAGGCTGCGATTGTAAGACGATCCCTCATTTTCATAACATGGTATTTGAGAAAAAACCTCGTTTTATATTCGGGCTAATACGGTATATGAAAAACGTGATGTACTGTAGGGTAGAAGAGACTCCGTTAGTGTAAATTTATATAGTTTAGTGTGTCTAGTAAGTGAATCTATGGATAGAAATTGAGATATAAAATTGAGTGGGTGGGTTTGAAAACGAATGGCTTTGCTAATCTCTAATAATTTGAAAAAGGTGATCATTTGATTAAGAGTCATGATTTTGCGTGTTCTAAGGAATCCTGAGAGTGAAGTGTAGTAACGTAATTTAAAATAGTTCTTATTATTTGATTAAAAGAATTTTGAAGACGTTTGAGGCAATATTTGGGGGCATCTCCCCATATGGTGATTGTATGAAAAGAATTCATTGCAAGAATATGAAAGTGGAAGTTGTAACTCTTTCATTTGTTTTTGTAACTTTGTTGGAATGTTTTGTTTTATCAATAGAAGTCATGACGTGTATTACAACTCGTATGTTTGTTTGTTTGTTTGTTTATTATTCACAGTCCAAAATGGGGACCAAAATATACATTATCACCAAAACAACAACACAGTACTGAAAAGGAATCAAAAAACCAAAAAATCTTATATATAACAAAATGAAATCTTGAGTTTTAATGAGTTTCAATGAAACAGTCCTGAGGGACCAAACTATAAAAGGTTTTACAATGAAAAGACGTACACACATAAAATCAAGTAATAAAAAATGACATCAAAAAATAAAAAATCACACAATACGTAAGCAAAAGAATACACAAAAACGGGAAAACAAGTGAGTACAAATACTGAAAACAATTAAAAACACTAACTACAATGATTAATATGATGATATAAAATGCGGTCAAATTTTTTAAAATTGTGGTGATTAACATTATCAGGAATGGCCAATTTACGTAATCTGCTTGGTAAATTGTTTCATTCCTGGAAACAATTATAAAGATAACACTTTGTGAGCTTGTTATTATTGTGGTTTACGGTATAAAATTTATAAGCTGTGGATACTCTGTTGTTAATGATGTTATTAAAATTTATTTTATAGTAGTGGAGGGGAAAAAAAGAAAAAAACTTAGAAAATCTTAAAATCTTAGAAAAAAACAATATAAGTGAGCTCAAAGGTTATGGTTAACATATTGAAAAATATTACGATTTATTCGATTTATGCAATTTTTGGTTCATTGGACTATACAGCATATTATCATATCATAAACGTCTGTAGATGCCAGTATAACGTCAATTCCTAGCTTATTCACTCACTCACAAACTCACAAAGTCGCAAGTGAAACTAATATAAAGCGTATAAAATATTTATTTATTTATTTATTTAAGTTATTACGGTCAAGTGACCACTAGCACCATGTGCAAAAATAATAAATAAATAAAATACACTATATAAGAATAAACAGAGAATACAAGATTAAAAAGTTGTTAAAGGCACAAAAGAAAAGTGGGCCTTTAACATGTTTGTTTTTTTTACCTATTACTTGTTTTTAATTATTACGTGTGACTCTTAGATTATAATTATTTATGGAGATATAGGCCAACATTATCAAACCGAAAAAACAAGACACGCAAAGCTAGCAAGTTAATCATGGACTTTTTGTTTAATTCTAAATTTTTGTCGTTTAGTGTTTAGTTTTTGTTAATCCAAAATAAAATATTGTAAAATACATTCGAACGTTTTGATTAACAATGTTTCGAGTTTCCTATGTTTTAGAATTTTATTAAGTAAAATAATTTTAATTAAACCAATTAGTATTTCAATTCATTTAAATTCCTTCATCAAATCCTATATATAATTCCATATGTTACTATTTATGAAGATTAAAAAATAAATGGTTAAAACTTTAATGGTTAAGTAGCCTACATATATTCTATTTATGTTCGCATACAGTAATAATATTAATTGTTATCTAAAAACAAACATTCCAGGTTAATTAAAGATTTTCATATGTATGCTACAAGTTCGAAGGTGTCTGTTTATATCATTTTAAAAATAAATTTTTAGAATCTTACACATTAAAAAAAGTAAAAAATAATAGATCTTGCTCTGTAGTATATATAGTTACGAACACGTAGAAGGGAAACATGTATCGAATCACAAATGTATCGAATGATACGACAAAAGTTAAGAAAAAAAATGCATCATTAGAAGACAAAAGTTTCATCCAACGTTGGCTACAGAAACTTGCCCGATGTTTTCAAAGTGTGTCTCGTATGTGGTTGTCTCATTTCATTCTGGTAGGTCTGCTCATGCTTTACACAGTGGCCGGTGGTTTTGCCTTTCTGGCTATCGAAAGACCTGCGGACATCGACAATCGCGAACACGTGATCCGCGACTTTCGGTTGATCGTCCGTAACATGTGGGAACAAGCGCGAAATGAGACGACGGACGAGGTAATGTGGATTTTCGATTTCCGCGATCACGTGCTGCGCTACCACGAAACCATCTGCAAAGACAAGTTCTTCGAAAGTCTCAAAGGACGCAACGTGGTCAGTCAGTGGTCCCTGACACGAGCAATCTATTATTCGTTTATGGTCTACACCACCATCGGTTATGGGGACATTGTACCCATTTCGGAGAGTGGACGAGCATTAACCATTGTGTACGCTCTTGTTGGAATTCCCTTCTTCTTGGTCGTCATTGCCGACTTGGGTGGACTTTCTCACCAAGGTCTCAAATTCGCTATGTTCTATTTGAAGAAGTTTTATTACGGTGGAAGGTATGTATTTCTTAATATCCATGATCACCTAAATACAAG
>JAQIWH010003802.1:0-18757 GCA_034695005.1 Cryptops parisi
ATACGTACTCAATCTGCTAAGAATTTGCCGTGTATATTGCTCCGTTCACGGCCGGCGATCACATGACTACATTGACCTATCCGAGAGCACGCCGTGAACGGAGTAAAATACACAGTGCCGTGTACGTAGCCACTTCGTAAAAAAAAAACTAAACTACCATGCCTAAACACTGGCACCCCCAGCGGCTTCCCCATTAAAAGAAAAGTACCACATTGGGATTTCACAGAAAAATGAAAATGAACATGCTTAGCATGCTGCATAAACTCCAACTACACTTTGCTCCAAGTTGATAAGAACACCGACAGACACCATCTCAACTCTGTACCATTTGCTTTAGAATCTAAATCTCTATTATGAACTTTACCCACTCCCAATAAAACTCGCATTTGCCAACTTTGATAACAAAAATAAGCGAATTTTTATTTTTGTAATTACAATCTCACCACAAACAAGCTCGCCTTTCTACTTCGGAAACCGCCACAAACAAACAACACGCCAACTAGCGTACCCTAGCGTCAACATTGAACATACCCGCAACAACAGCGACGCGTTGCCTCAAATCCGGGCAACTTGGCGGCCTATACTACACCTTCGAAGGAGAAGAGAAAAGGAAAGAGAAGCGAAGCGTTGCTCAGAACGGGCCTAAAACCGACTTGTCTCGCGCATCGCCGCGGCCCATTCCGAAGCCTTGGGTGTCGTTCACCGGTGAGTATGGCCACCCCAATCGGTCACTTTTCACTCCGACGAGGTTATCTTGGACCTCAAAAAATCAAGTCCTTTCGTTTCTTTCTCCCATCCAAATTTCGTCAACTGTTAAAAACCACACAGCGAAAAGAGGCTCTCCTACCTGGGTCCAAAATGGCGCCTCGAGAAAAAGAGACGAGCTCACGCTAAAGCTAAAACGTTGCCCTACTGCTTTGCGATTATTAAAACATAATAATAAGGGGGAGGGCTGGCGACAAAAATATTATATACACAAAAAAAATCAAACACACCTTTGCTGTGACGAAAAATTTAACCAATTTCTGGTTTCCGACTATCACCTTAGAACAAACGTGTAGGGTGGTAATGGTGGTAGTTGTAATAATAATAATAAAGCCCGTATAACCCGAATAATTGAGAAATCAGTTTTCGCTCCCCAAAAAAAGAAGACTCACGTGCACACCTGTGTTATGTTCCTCAACGTCCGGAGTAAAACTGAAAACAGTTTGGTTTAGTTTTTCGGGGGCTACGCTCGGCGCAGACTCCAGCGCAGTCGCAATGCCCGCCGTGGGGGCCTCGGGTGCTCCGCTGGTGTGCGCCAAGACACCATGCACCAAACTCGCCTGCGCGTCCTCCTTGTTGCACCTCCTCCTACGCGAGCCCATAGGGCCCACCCACAAAACACTAGACTATGGTCCTATTCTTTGAGAGAGGAAAAAATTAAAATTTCACAAATGTCTCCTTTCCTCGGTTAACCCCCCCTAAGCATAGAATATGTCTTGGTTGAATAATGGCCGCTTTACGTGACCATGACGTTGTTGTTGATGTTCTAGTCTCTGGGTGAAGGTTCGGGTGTATTTGGGAAGTGTATGGTTACTTTATGAGGGATTCCCAGTTTTTTAATTGTAAGGATAGGATGGGTGGCAAGTCCATCAAAATAAAAATAAAAATACCATATATAGTAATTGAAAAACATAAATGTCGATATTTATATCGTTCACGCCAGCATATGGATGAGTTGGCAATGAATCAATATTTTGTTACTATGGGTTTCCTTTAGTTAATGGCAATCGTTGATTTGTAGATCGTGCAAGATTCATATAAATATTTGTGAATAGCATTTGATAATAAAGCATTTTTTGTTTCCTTTTACGTGCACATTGAACTGCAAAATATTGATTGGTGGATGATAAAAAAATTAATGTTTTTTTATCTACAACATAGTACAGTAGCAGGTGAAATGAGGGCAATATCATATTCAGTAGTATATGTTATCGTTGATGTTACTGACGTTTATAAAAGAAAATTGGAAGAAAAAAAATAACAACTTTCAAAACTTTAATAAAATATTTTTTCAAACATTAGAATTGATTTAGTATTTGCCATTCTTTATTTTCACCGTTGAGAATGTTGTTTACATTACTTTGGTAAAAACATTTTATAGATTGTTGAACAGTTTCGGAAGTTGTGTCTTTTCCATCTTCTGAAAGTTAGTTCAGTGAGTAGATTTTGGTTTGTTTTGTTTTTGTTTTTTGGAGAAATTTTCGTTGGTGAAAATAAAAATGGCAAATACCAAAATCCTAGTGTTTGAAAAAGTAATTTATTAACCATAATTGCCAGCGGATTCAACACAACACAAACACATCAAGTGTTTGGTCATCTTCAACTTTTCAAAAGTTTCATAAATTCATTGAATACAGTAGCTTGTGCAGTGTACCACAAATATGTACACCTGTACTTAAATTGAAATTCAGTTTGGGGTCTGACATCACAAGGGCAGGATTTCTCAAGGTTCTCTCGTTTCTTCCTGCATCATAAAACCCTATTCCACTTTCATCATCCTCACCTTGTTGGCATTCTAATAGTTTCTGAATAAATAAAGTCTGAAGGCCAAATGAAACAACCATACAGCAGGTGCTCTTGCTAAAATGCAAGTACCTACCTACCTACCTTAAATTGAAATTAACATAAATACTGTTATAAAATGTAAAAGGTAATTTAATTAAACTACTAATTGTCCTACCTAAAATTAAAATTATTACAACTGCTATTATATGAAATGTAATCAGTACTAGTCCAATTAGAAAATGTGATACAGGTACCTCACCCAAATTTCCTGCCAATTGTCAGGACATCATTTTGAGGGGTCACTTGAAATTTCACAACTATCAAGCTAGTTTAATAGTTTTGTTTTAGTTATTTAATGAATCATTGCTACCTATTGGGGTATGTTTATTAATGAACTTGTATTGTTTATACTGTACATGTTTTTCATTTAATCATAACTTAAATTAATATTTCTATCTGTCTAAACAGTCTGGTCGTTTTAGACACACTTGGGAAGGAAGGTGATAGTTAGCAGATCAGAGAGGTTTTTCGAAATAATACTCTGTGACTTCAGTTAATTTGTCCTGGAAAATATTGTTAACCCTTGAAAGTACCTCAATATGGGTAGTGGACCTCTATAACCGAGGTTTCAGTGAGTCTAATAAAGATTGTACATACAGTAGAGTCAAAATAAGTCAGATTACAAAGACTCTACTTTGTAATCTGACTTATATCGGACAAGCAGGTGTCGGATCACTAAATTTTGGGAAATTATTATAATATGTCGCCAACTTAGCAAAACCAATCACATAATACAAAATATTGTACTCTATACTGCAAGTATAAAAGGAAAAATCACTTATGTACAGCCAGTTAGTGATTTAAGTTCATCTTCAATATTGTTGCATTGCACATGAAACTGGTCATTTTGGTTTTTGAATTATTTTTTTTTGCTTTTGAAGAGTTTCATGTACCGATCTGTCACCTACTTATATAGTGTCGCCTGTCGGATTACTGGATGTGTCAGACTGGCAAGGTGTCGGACTAACAGACTCTACTGTATTTACAATTGAACAACTCAGTGCTGTTACACAACACTGACAACAAACGAGCCAGTAAATAAATGAATGAATGAACAATTTACATCATTATGTGGTTGCAAAGTAATATTTTCAACCTATCAATTATTATTTAAATAAAATAGCAGAACGTTATGATCAAAGCATATGTTTTATCGAAAAAATCAAAAAAAAACGTGGTAAATGGTCTTAATTCTTTCAACATACAAGATGTTTTTATAAGATGTAAATACATCATATGAGTTTCAAATTATTACGAATAATACTTAAAAATAAAAATATCAATCAAGACACCATCAAGCTATTCTAAAGATGGTAATTGAGTACCAACTGCAGAGAGCTATTAATTAACCATTCATTTTGAAGCAAAATTTTATTTTGATCTTGCTTCAAGTTCTAATCCAGAAATATGTTCACTTCACTGCTCTCATAATTCTCTGTTTGTTTTTCTAGGGCCATGAATGTGGCCCAACAGCTGACTTCCATGAACCCGAACATGAATCACAGTATTGTAAGTACTGATGACTTGAGCGATGGTGTTCCCAGCTCGCCCGAATCTCCATCATTTGACGAAAACGACTTGCTAGGTTCATCTGGCGTAACAGACGATGTTACTGCTCAACTTGCAGCTGCGGGTATGTTAACTTTAAAGATGATAAATATGGTATTCTTCTTCGTTGCAGTAGTCAATAAACGTTTTGTTTTTCTTTAAAACAGGCCCTATAGGAGTTGCCGCAGCTGCTGCGATCGCTACAGCGAAAAAGAGGAAACGTCCCCACACATTCGAGACCAACCCTTCCATCCGAAAAAGACAACAGACAAGGTTGTTAAGGTGATTATGATACTTGTTATATATCTATAGTATTTTGTGAGTGATGAAATGTTACTGATGTAATTCGTTATACCTTTTGATTTGGACAGAAAATTAAAAGCGACGATCGATGAATACTCGACGCGTGTCGGACAACAAGCCGTTGTGCTAATTTGCACTCCTGGCAAACCACAAAACAGTTACAAGGTGTTTGGTGCAAAGCCTTTAGAGGATGTGGTAAGTTGACAAGAAAAATATACTAAGGCATCTTGTCATGCAAATTTTTGGTTTGGCAAGTCGAACAGTTTGTGAAGTCAGCCTCTTGCCCAACCGATGAAAACTGGTTAAGACAAGCTGACATCACAGCTGTCTAGAAATTGCCGTCCCAAAAATCGCATATGTCAGAAGGCCTTTAGAAGCTATGCATTTTTTGCACAGTTTATAAAATGTAATGACTGCATTTTACAAAGACTAAACTAATTCAGAAAAACGCCACTAGGGTTTCTTTTGAGTTCCCGTCGCATGAAGGTTGTGTGGCATGAGTCTCGTGTTTTAACTAAACAGAAATGCCTTTAACACAAAAACTTCTGTTTGAATACATAAGATTATCAATTAATGTCAAATTTGTTCACCTAATTATTACAGATACGAAACTGCCGAAACATGATCATGCAAGAGTTAGAACAAGCGTTAGCGCAGCAAGCTCCGCCTCCGCCTCAAGAAGATCCCACTCTTCATGAATTGCCACCATTGGTCGTCGATGGCATTCCTACTCCCGTCGAAAAGATGACTCAGGTTAGTGATGCAATTCACCGTTGTTCTGTTTGTGACGCTTTTCACAACAAGATACGTTTTTTTAAACTCTCTTGGTGGATCTGTTTTAGGCCCAATTGAGGGCGTTCATCCCGTTGATGCTAAAATACGCAACGGGACGAGGTAAACCCGGATGGGGGAAGGAATCGACACGACCACCATGGTGGCCGGAAGATTTACCTTGGGCGAATGTCCGTAGTGATGTCCGCTCAGAGGAGGAGAAGCAAAGGGTATGTATCAGTATTGTTGATGATACAGGGTGATTCAGAATAATTATTCCTAACTTTCAGAGGGCAAGAAAAGGAATATCTTTTAATAATAAACTACAGCCCGGAAATACTAATAGTTTCTGTACCGATTCTAATGGATTGTTTTATGTTTAAAATTAAAATAAAAAACTTTCGTAACAAAATGACAATGAAATTACGCATTTTTAGGACAAGTTGGTAATACACTGTTCTGGTATTAAATGTTATTAATCATCATACGAGTATTAATTAATACAAGTATAAATCATTATACTCGTTGAAAATACCAACACGCTACATTCCACATTGAGAGTATATAGCATTTCCGTATCCATAACTTGTTACAGAAGTATTTCTGGACTAGAATTGATTACATGCCCTCTGTTGCCTCTGAAAATTAGGGGTGGTTATTCTGAATCGCCCTGTTGAGTAGATGGGATGAACAATAAACTTATTGTTAACCTGTTGGTTTGTTTTTGTCTTAGGTTTCATGGACCCATGCTTTGCGACAAATCGTCATCAACTGCTATAAATATCATGGGCGGGAAGACTTGCTTCCAGCCTTTTCGGATGATGACGATAAAGATAAAATTAAGCCACAAGTTCACGTGAGTGGAAGGGATCATACGACTTCGATTATACTTTGTACATTATGGAAGTTCACCAAGTATATATATATATTTTTTTTGTATTTATATCTATAGCAGGTGACTCAATTTCCAACGGTGGTACAAACCATCAACAATCCAGATGGTACTGTTTCGATAATCCACGTGGACCCCACAAACGCTGTTCTTACATTGCCTGACGGCACTCATGCGCAGGTAATTAACAGTGAATTTTTCCCTATAAATTTCATCAAAGTTGAAGTGAATCAACAATGAAATTGCTATAATTAAAAACATAAGTGTTTATATAAAAAAGTTTTTCGTTAGTCACAATGATGCTGTGAATTGTCGACGAGGTGGAGTCTTATTAAGTTTGTGAAAGTTTAAAACTGGCTGCTAAAGTTTGTTGACGCTGACACTTTATCTAGTCGTTTAATTTCTTGAGAATTTTACGAGAGTGAAATTTAAAACATTGAAATGTTGAAATTTTTTCTTTAAAACTTAAGGTTTAAAAAAAATTTGGATGCTGCTTTTTTGTTTTGTTTTATTAAACGCTGTACAAACATGTGATCTATGCATGTATTGGTCAAGTTGGACACGACCAGTGACACACTGAAGATTTTTTTATTTATTTATTTTTTGTATGCCATTGTCTTGTTCATTAATAAACTACGAAACTCGAAATTGTTTTGTTAGATGCAAAAAATTACGCCAATATGTTTTCAAATTCGTTTTTGACACCGTTTCTTTCATTTTCATCATTGTGATTGCACTGTTTAAATCGATCTGAATTGAATGGATGGATAATTCTATGAGTTTGGTTAGACGGAACAGTTTTCTATTACGTAATTCATACAAATAACAGATTGGAGAAATTGAAGTAAAAAATATTATAAATCTTGTAAGTTTGCAATTAAAACAAGGTGACATGTTCTCCAGCAATATGGTTGTGGTGATTCGATTTATTTTGTTATTATCTGTTGGTTTTACACTGTTAGATTAGTTTTTTGTTGTTTTTTTGGGGGATTGAACGCTGTTTTTATTTTGTGCCAAATAGCTGTTACATATGGTACAGTGGTTATTATTATCGCAGATATTGGGTTATTAATCAGATAGCACAGGTCTCACAAGTGATCACAATAACCGGATTGCACTGTACTTATAAAAAAAGAATTCGATATTATGCAAACTGCAAGCACCCTCACTGTAATTATTTGTTTAAGTCTGCACAGACAACAGTTAACATCCTATTATTATTTTTATATGTATTTTTGTAAGTACAGTACATATTTCATTTTCAATACGTTTGATAATTATATGTAGTTAATATTAATAAATGCTGTTAACTTTATAATTTGCATCGTCCTATATAAATCATTCTTTACTCACACCCCTAAAAGTTGTGTTTTGTATTCGGGGGTGTCTCAAACGAAAATACGGTAATTATAATTTACCTAACTTTGATCAGTAGCTTTCTTGACGTTTGGATTGATTAATTAGATGTCTTTTAATTCTTATTGGAAATCAATTTTTCTTTAAGCATCCGAGTTTTACATCGATGAATGTTGACAGCACTAAGCGAGGGATGTATGTAATTAGATTGATTAGGGTGGACATTTCTAAATAACAAAATGCAGGTGTTCCTAAAAGATCTTGTCAAATTTAACCACAGATGCAACACAAAGCAAACAAATTTTATAATGATCGGTCCAGAAATGCATCCCCTCCAAGATAATACAGGGTGAAGTCATGTAAATGCATAGGTCCTTGCATACTGTCTCAATCTCTCAATGGCTGTAGTTATGCAAATGAGTATGCATTTCCGGACCCATGTTTATATGGACTTTTTTGCATAGCATCTTGACTAGATCCTTCATGAACACCCTGTACATAACCTGTTTTTAATGTTCGATAGATGATGGCATGCTGTTTTGGTTTTTGTGCAGTCTGATACTAATTCTTGGTTGTTTTTGTTGTTTTCTGTTTCTCACTCAGTTACACAACTCGCAAGCCGAAGCTACTCAAGCGGTGCAAACGCTTGCAGAAGTTGCCGCTTCTCAGGGCGTTACGGATGCCTCTGGAAACACCGTCAGCGTCGACCTCAACTCGGAAGCAGCAGCTCAAGCGGTTGCGACGCTAGCCGAAGCCACTCTCAACCAGGACGGTCAGATCATATTAACTGGGGAAGATGGCACACAAGGTAGGCTGCTGTACGTTGGCAGCAGCATAGCCAGTTCTTTGTTGCAAATGCAGTCGGCTTATTCAAATATTGTCATTAGCACTTTGGGCAATAACCCCTGCTTTCAATTGATCGAAAAGAAAGACCTTGAATAGCAGACTGCAAAACAAACAAAAGAAATCATCTCTAGCTGAACTTGTTTTTTTTGTTAATTAAAAAAAAATATATATACATATATATATAAAATAAAATGAAAATACTCAAAAAAAAAATGGTTGTGAACGAAATATCGGCGTTTCAAAAAAGTTCAGCTGGATCATAACTGTGTTGACTTTTTTTATACGTTTGCTTTTTTCTTCTTGTGCACACTGTTGAGAAATTTAAGGTATAAGGTCCCCCCTGTATGTACACTCCCCACAGGTTTAGTGTGTCCTGGTTCCCTTTTAACAGCGTTTCCTGTGACAGGGATGGTTACCATTCCTGTCTCGATGTACCAGACTGTAGTAACCAGCATAGCTCAGCTGAGTGGGCAAGCCGATGGACAGCATGGTATGCAGGTAGGTCAAAGTTTCATTGCGTGCCCTTTTGACATTCCACAGGATCATGCACGTTTTGATCAAAACAAAGCTATTTGCACTGCTAACCATTTGTAACTCGGCATTTTCTTTTAATGCAGGTTGCCATGGCACCGGTCGTCACCGAGGGGGGACACGACGAAAGTGTGGAAGTGTTGACAGTATCCACAGATCCGTCTCAGACTGCACAAGTGGCACAATAGAGACAAGTCACGAACTTGTAAAAAACAAAATCGCAAAAAAAAATCGTTGGAGGAAAACAAAGACTTGTCACATTTTTGTTTTTGTCATCCGAACATCATCATCATCATCATCATGGGAATGTTACGAATGAACTGGAATATTACGGCGTTTTCCTTCAACCACGTATAGCGTTTCATCATCATTGTACGGTCAAATTTCGTTTTATCGTGAACGGCCACAAAAAAAAAATATATTGTGCAATAGTGTGAGCTCGACAAAAAAAAAAGTTGGTGAAATGTGCTGTGTATATATTTAAGCTTATTGTGTTCACTTGAGAAAGAAAAAATAGATATGAAACGTGTTAACGATTGGAGCCCGATGAACGAACGTTTCCAGTCACACGATAATGTAAATTAAACTCGGTTGTTAACTGCTATAGTTTATATAAATGAGAAAAATTGTTATGTTGTGTAAAAGGTGGTTTTTGTAAAGTGTCCTAAGTTGCGTTAAATGTTTTATTTTATAAACATCCGTTGTCGTTTTTTTCTCCCCGTCCAATTGACACTATCTTATTTTTTTTTATATTAGGAAACCAAATATGTTGACTATTTTTATTTTAATCTGTATATGCTGAAAATTGAAAAATATTACATTACCATACGAGTCAATTTTATTACTACCTCCATCCCAGATTATGGTATACATTTCATAGAAAACGTTCCGATTATGGAACGTAGGCAATAAGTTGTAGTTGTAGGCAATTAAGTAGTTTTTATTGACTTACTATTGGCAATAAGTTTTTAGGTGGTAAAAAAAAAGGTTCTGTTGTAACAGTTCAGTTGTCTAAGTGCTGCCTAGCTACCATTTGAACACATCCAGTGCGGGTTCGAATCTCATGGAGGGGAAAAAAAACCAGGTTTTTTCTTTACGGTTTTCTTCATCTCAGTGTGACAGACAGACGAAGCAAATTATATTGTTAAGATGATAATCTATATGTCAGTGCTCTTTCCGATATGTTAAGTTACTAAAACAACTTAGAGTTTTGTTTTTTCCGAGATAGTGTCAAAATGCATGCAGTTCAAAATTACGCCCGTTGTGACTGCGATGGCTTCAGAAAATTGTGCTTCACATAATAGAGACAATAAATCAAAACAATTGAGTAGGGTGGATAAACGGCATAAATCCACTTACATTCATTCATTCATTCATACAGACGTTATTCTTTAAAATGCATATATTGAATTGTTTTAGGCCAGTCTATATAGCATCAAGACATTGGGTTGCCTATAATTTGCACTTTCGGACTTTTTGAAGCAAGAAAACGCAACGCGTCTACTGTAAATCCATTGTAAAAAATTTTTGTCGCTTCACTTCCTGGTTGTTTCATTTCCAAAACAGTGGAAAAAACAGCATTAATGTATTCTAAATTAGCAAGATATTTGGAATAACGACGTAAATTGCATTTTTCAATTTGCTTGTCTACTAAAGTTACTGTAATGGATTTTTTGCAAAACCTGTTTATTTTCAGTCTATAAATATACAGTTGGACAGGAATATCGTTTAATATTAAATTTGAAGTTGCCAGCCGTTTTTTGCCGTTTTTCTCAAATCTACATTTTTGGAGTTACATTTCACCAAACTCCTCAACTGATGGCTGATCAGCCAAATGAAACATCGCACCTACTGCTACAAAGAAAGATCTACAACCACTTAAGTGGTAAACAAGGGCAACATTTGTCATGGAGGACGCTTATCTGCATCCATTATGTTTAACCATGATGCACATGACACAGCGCAACAATGGAGTTGACATTAATAAACATCTACATATCTTTGTATTGTTCTGTAAAGTTGTAAAACGGACCCACAAAAAACCTATATTAACGTTACGTATACCATAATTTGGGATAAAACAAAAAGCCCAAATGTATACCAAACTTTGGAACAGGGGTAGTACCATTTTTATTTTATTTCATTTCCCTCATTACTAATCTGTTGATCATATTTTTCACCCAAAAAAAAACTGTCATTTTTATTTTATGTTGAAATTGTTTTTCTTGCTTTAGTACGTACCGTAGATTTGTATTTGATTGACATGTCAATGGGATCGTCGTCGTATACTTTAAACATTTTTTGCACCCAAAAAAAAAAAAAAAATGGGAGTACACCTCGTATAGTCAATTTCACCACTGCATGGAATTCAAACAAAAACGTTTGAAAAAACCGAACAAATTATGCTCTTAATTATGTGTACATTATTATGTTTATAAATTATTTTTCTATAACTGCATTATTTTCCACGTATCCGTTTTTTAAATGTATGTACAGAAACCACGTACGTAGGCTGACCGCTAAAGCATTTAAAAAAAAAAAACAAATATACCGAAACTGTACACAGTAAAATATCGCGATGCTGTGATAAAAGGCTTGTGGTTGTAAACAAATTATTTTGTGCAATTGTTAAAAAAAAAAAATCGACTTATCTTAACCGATGTAAATATGTATTTCATAATTGACGTAGTACTTTTTTTTATGTAAAAAAAAAACGTGTCTTGTTTTCTAGTCTGAGAATTGCAAAGGGGCAGAGAAATATCAGCGAAAAAAGAAATATATAAATTAACACCAACAACCGATGGAAATATTTTACTTACACACGCAATCGTTCGTTCTTTTTAGATTCTGGTAAACCCATGTACATTGAGTACCTACTGTTGACTAATTGTAACTTGCATTAAAAACATTTGTGTTCACCAACGTTTACGTTTCGAGTTTGTTATGTTTTGTAATATATAGATAGAGGAAACTCCCAGGTTTACGAATGATATAAGGACAATAAAAAAATAATTTTTACTTTTAAACACTTTATATTGTCACCAGATGTCGTAATTTGCGACTTGGTCACGAACAAATTGTGTATTACGTATATATACAGGGTGTTCACCATATCAACATTTGATATGGTGAACCTTCAAAACTGTATCTGATTAACATGGTGCACACCCTTTATATTTGTGCGAACTTATGACGTTTATAGCAAAACATTTGAAGAGCTTATTTCCAAAACGTCTTATCTCCACTTTTGATCATTTCTGAGTTGTTAAGAGATTATGAAAACTAACAACGATTTTATTTTCAAGACTCAAAACTTATTTTTTTTACTGAAAATCACTCTCAAAAAACCACGTTTATATGCAAAGTCAAATGAATAAACAAAAACCGTTTCCTGAAAAACTGTATCTCATGGACTTGAAGACGTTTTGAAAACAAGCATCTTCTTCGTTTGTAAACCAGAGTTGCTTGTATCAAAGATGGTCATGTTCATATAGAAATTCAAACGTTGCGATATCGTTACACACAAGTTTAATAACTCAAAACTTAAATTGAGTAAGCGTGGCAACGCTGCGATCAAAAGTGAAAAAACGTTCTTACATTTCAATGAAAACGTTGTCGGTGAGAAATATAAAACTAAAGAAAACACAAAACAAATAACATACATTACTAGAGAAGCAAATTCTGAAACGCTGCCATTTCTTCAGGAGAAACCTTCGCTCGGACGCCGTCCAATAATTTCTTCAATACTATAAAATGAACATTACAGAAAATAACGTTCAACATTAAAAAATAATGTCAAAAAATAAGATATAAAAATAAAATTGTCACCTTGTTGGTCATGTCGCGACAGCAGCATAACTAACGTCTGAAATCTTTGAACTTTGGATAGTGCTACTAAGCCTTTACTAATATCTTCATTATTCCTAACAAAAATAAAAAGCATACGACAACAAAATTGTTAAAAATAAACATTAAGCATTGTAATGTTAGTAAAACGGTTAATACAAAGTGTCTCTAATGTCACGATCAATTACCTCAAATAATAATCGTGATAGACGTTCAAGATATCGGACAACACATCAACTTCCATGGAATGTTGGAACAACTGCGGGAATCTCTCGCACGGGATATCCTTTAAACAAGATCAAAATAAAATAAATATCATACAAAAATCAGTGACATAAATTTTAAGATAAAATAAAATTAGAAAAATTATTTTTTAAAAATATATGGTGATGTTTTTTTGCGTATGATAGTATGAACGTTCTTGAACAAAAAGTTCCCTGTATTGCAAAAAAAAAGAAAGTACTTTTAAACGCCCCGCTTCTCTGGTGTTGCAACTTGCTTATAAGTTTTGCTACTTGCTTTATAAGTGTAGCTACTTGGTTATGGGTTTATTTTGCAGGTTAGAGTGGGAAAGAAAAACAAATCGTACATTTAATACGTTTGTTTTTTCTTCCCTAACCTGCAAAATAAACCAAGTAGCAACACAAGAGAAGTGGGGTATCTAATCAAAAAGTACCAAAAATAAATAAATAACTAAAACTTACCTTTAGATACAGATATAAACGTTCTCTGGTGCGTCGCAACTGCCTCCAGTCTGTCTGAAATTGATACGACGTCGTAGGCACGGGTAATGGTATATAAGTCGTTTCGGACGAATCGGCAACTAAATCCGTTTTCGAAGACGACATTGCTTTTGCTGGTGATGGCGGTTGTTTCTGCTCCAACTGTCCAGCTTCCGTGATCTTAATTCTTTTCAATGGCTTCTACAATAAAATGAAACATGATGACATCACAATGGCATTTAAATTTTTAAACAATCATAGTTTCCGGTAGCTCAGATGGTAGAGCATTTTGTCACATATACTACATGTCTTTAGTCTACGAAAGAATTATTTTTTCAATCTTTGTTTTTTGATATTAAAATATAAATCTCAGTTACCTTAGACCTTAAATGTGGAGGTTTGTCAACAGGCACGACGATAGCGGGGTCCACATGTTCACCGACCGTCGATTGACTTTCGTCGCTCTTAACACCAACTTCTTCGATGACTACTCTTGTTGACCTCTCTGGTTTCAAATGTTCTACTTCAGGTGACACTGGTTTCAAATGTTCTACGTCGGGTGACACTGGTTTCTTACTGTTGTCATTTTTTTCCATCGTAGTTTCTAGCTCGCCTGTCAACAACTATTAACGACAATTTGAGACTTTAAAATAATAGACCTACGGCAATCCACTGTTCAATAACACAAGGTTTTTGACGGTAGTAATTGTTTTTAACTTACCTAAATTGTTTCTATGGGTATGTATTACAAGTTCAGGTTTATTTTTTCAACTGGCACCCCGTCAAAATAGCCCGAGACAAAATAGCCTACACACAAAACAGTCCAAGTCAAAATAGCCCAAGAAAAAAAATTAATTTATTTATAATAACTTTCTAACATAATTACTTAATTTAAAATAAATCCAATACAATTAGGTATTCAATTTATTAAATCTAAAGAATTAACTGGAATTTACGGATAATCGAGTTTAACTGGATAAACCGGAATTTCAATAATGGCGATTCAGATAATCGAGTTTTTAGTGTAAAATTAAAAAATTATTTTCATTTAATAATTTAAATACCCACAGTAGTGTTATTTCAAAATGATTATGTAATAAAGTTATTAATTATTATAAATAAATAAATTTATTTATTCTTGGGTTATTTTGAACTGGACTATTTCGCCCTGGGCTATTTTGACTTGAGCTATTTTGTGTGCAGGCTATTTTGTCTTGGGCTATTTGATGAATCATCTTTCCAACTAACTAAAATTTATGCTCATATAGACACATTGGACAGACAGTTGACCGTTAGTTAAAAACAACAACTACTAGCGCCACAAGTGTGTCGACCATGCAAACCCACCATCAATATCAAATATATCAATATTTCGTGAATATAAAATGCATCTTATACAAGATTTTACACAAGGCGCTCCCTAGCTGCATCTTATACAGTCGCCGACCATTGATTGGAAACACAAGTTTTAATCAACAACATAAATAACATCAAAATAAAAATATAAAAAAGTTGAAAACACCCTCTAATACATAATTTCAGATGTATCTGATGTGTGCGTCCCATATAATTCATTTTTACACAAACCCCTAAAAGTCGCATCTTATATTCGGGTGCATCTTATATTTGAGTGCGTCTTATATTCGGGAAACTACTTTATAATATTCATCAACCTGAGCATTGCAATCAATCAAAACTAGGTTATATATGCAATTAACGATAATTAAAATATGTTTACAGAAAAAAAAATAATAAAGTTTTCATTTTAAAACCATATTACCAATTGAAACCATGAAAAAAACAAATTGTACTTACTTTTTTAACTTTCTGCAAATCCAGTCTGGATTGAACGTTATTCGGTTCCAACTTCAACACTTCCAAGAAATCATTTCTAGCCTCTTCGTATTTCTTCAACGCCATCCTAGCAGTTCCTCGTCTTTGCAGTGCTTTCACGTATGTTTTATCAATCGACAGAGCCAAAGTACAGTCTTGTTCCGCAGCACCGTATCTTAGGACATTAAAAAAAAAAACAATCATAAATCAATAACAAATAGTATTCATGTTACAGTGGAAACCTGTTATAAGTATAACGCACCCCAATTCAATGCAAACTTGAATAATAAGCAATGAGTTATTAGAACTTTAGGCTATAGTTATGCGAACCTCAATTTAGTTATGCGACCCTGTATTTTCACAATGTCATTTTGTGTATTTCAAACATCGCGTTATAACGGTCTCCACTGTATGTTCTATATAAAAAAAAAAGTGTTTTACCGTTCTAATTTGATCAACGCCAAAGCTCGGTTAGCGGGCAAGAAAACGCTGCTGGGATCGCACAGAATTCCTCTTGTGTAACATTCTATGGCCTGTTCAAACTTTCCCATTTTAAAATACTCGTTGCCCTGGGGAAAGAAACACCTATTATTAATACATTATTAATACACTCAGTCATTAAAACTGTTAACAAAACAAGAAAATAATAGATTATTATGTGTTAAGCAGAATGACAGCACCACATGTCTTTGAGTACAGACACCATTTTAGCATAAAAAAAGTATTAGATTTGTAATTTAAAGCTTGCCCGGAATAACGTTGTATGTTACAAAAATTCAATATTTTCATTATTATGGAAAACTGTGCCTCATATATGGGCCCAGCTAGTGCTGTCAATTGACAAACTCGTGCCTACCCAACAAAACATACATATATCACTTCAAAATTGGGTACCTAATACGTGACAATCGATGTGTTGCTGAATACTACTTTTGCCATTTACTCAAAACGATGAATTGTTACATGCAACGTTATTCCAGGCAAGCCTTCAATTAATGATAAATCTAATGTTGTTTGTTTTTTTAACTGATCTAAACTGGTGTTTATTACCCACTGGTTTAGTTAGTTAACGACTTCATGTAGCCCATGGTGGTGACAGCTGCTTACCACATAATACCAAGTGAAGTTCATGTTCACCTTTTCTTTTTCTTCCACACCCTGATCCTTTCTGCGAAGCTCTTCGACATCCTCGTCTTCGGAACTTTCTTCCGATGCCTCGGACGCTACTTTGGTTTCTTCTTCTTCCACTTCCTCACAAGCTCTATCCTGAAAATAAAAATGCAAAAGTGAAACATAACTTACACACAATGTTGACAACCGCTGAAAGAGTGGGACAGATGTTGAGAAGAGAGTGTTCGTAATCTTATATTCACAAAGATACGGTAACCTAAATTGGTAAAACATAATGTACACCTGTTAGGTTAGTTAACAACAACAACAACAACTTGTACCATGAGCGTGTTTACCATGCAAACCCACAAGCGCTGTACTGAAAACAAAACTTCTTACCACGTCGAACTTGTCCCATGCGGCGTAATCGTACGACGAAATCCGTTTTGGCGCTGGACCTTTACTCGTTCTCTCAGTCGGCTTATCGTCGTTCGTCTTCCCCGCCTTTTTCTTCTTTTCTACATTTTCAATTTTTCTGTGACTTCGAATCGGTGGCAACTACAACAAAGAACGGTGAATAGTAAGTGATAATTCTATCAAGTTATTATACTATATCAATACTGGGGCAAACAGAACATCGAATTGAAAAACACAAAGCATCAGCTATGTACCGTGTAATATGTACACACCGTGTGACTGCAACGTAAAATAAATAAGGATACAAAAAAGACTAGTGTGTCAATAGTATTATTCCATTTAAAAAACGTCACCTTCGAATCGTCATTGATTCCAACGTGCGATCCCAGTTCTTGATCTTTCAGGGTCATTTCATCTTTCCACTGATTTAAATCTCTTAAAAAACCCTGAAGTTCATCCGCGTTGTGGCGAACACTGTTCTGGACGTCTATGATTTTATTCATTCCGAACGAATAAAAAGACCTTTGTTTTCTTCGTCACCTTTTCGGCAAGAATGCTTCTTCAAACTTCAAAAAGTCTCCACTTGATAGTTGATAAACGAAACGTGGATTGGAAAACGAGACTTGGGAGAAAGAAAAACAAAAAACACCAGTCTAACGCGCGCATGCGCGCCTGTAGAGTTTGGGATTCGCGGTCTATTCGAAACCGAGAACCGCGGTTATTCGATGAAGAACCGGAACCGCAGAACTGTCGTTGAGAACCGCGGTTCTCGGTTCTCTAAGTTATAGTTGTTATTACTACTAATAAGTAATAAATTTTAAATTATATTGTCAGTGAACCTTCAGTATAAATTATCTTTACATTAAATCTTACTTACTTTACATGTTTTGATTTGTTTTTTATTTATCTCGAAAAACTTTGGATCACGTTAGGATCAAGTTATTTACAACACAATTGAGATACAAACAACAAATCTATCTCTCATTCCTTTACCATATTCTTTATCATCATTCACCAGCCAGAAAATGCATGCAATCGATCCCTATCAGTAATATACTGTATCATCGTATCATGGAATTCTCAGTACTGGTAACTTACTATAATACAATAAATATGCCGAGTGGACCAAAAAAAAACTATCACAAATTTTCAAATAACGATTTTTAATGAACCGCTTATGTTAGACGAAATCTAAAACTATCCATACGAAAACTCAATTAAATAACTTTTTAATGATACAAAATTTCATGCTATTGCTTCTATAGTTTGGTCGCAATGGCCGCGCGAAAAAAAAGTATCCTAAAAAAGTTTTAAAATTAAATACTTGTGTAATCTTTTTGTCTGAAGTGAGCTTTCACGATGTATGATAGCAAGAGTACTTTTTTCCAGATTTAATCTGTAAATCTGCATCAGAAAAGCCAGATGATAGTCGTATCAAAAATTTAACCCTCCCATCTGTGAGGTAATTTGATTATTCAGTTGGAGTTTTAATTCAAATTGGGTGTTTTGGTTTTAAATACTGAGCTGGTGAGAAAGCATTGTTGAGAAAAGAGTTGTTGTTGAGAAGAGCTGTTGTTTGAAAGACTGGTACTTATGAATTTAACTGGCAAAGTAAAACGTTATATGTCAAAATAACTGATCCATTGAACTTTGTAATGTTCCAATAAAATTATCCCGAACGCCACCTTCCGTTTAACACTAAATATTAACTTATGCGTTGAACTTCCCTGGTACTTGCAAAAGTCATTTTACAACTGTTTTGAGACTAGCGTCTAGCGACTGATTTGGTCCGTTCGTCTGCGCATGCGCCTGAACACGGCTAGTGTGTCTGCGCATGCTCCTGGACTATCTTTCCACCTGATCAGCGATTTGATCGTGTATGTTTGATGCGTTGGCTGGTAAATTTGAATCGTTCATAAAGCTGAACGATTCTGAAACTGAGAAGCTGAAAGATCTTCAGCTTCTTCGTTAC
>JAQIWH010003803.1:0-18751 GCA_034695005.1 Cryptops parisi
ACAAGTACCAAGTACTTAAAATGTACTTGTTACTTGTACTTAAGTATTCGGTACTTAAGTACTCGGTATCCCTGGTAATATGTTGCCTATTTTGCAATTACGTCAATTATAGCCTGTACTACGTACGCTCTCAGTCTTTGCACGGCTCTCATTTTTTGTTATTATACATGGTTACATTTTAAAATTTAATTTATTTGAAATCAGTGTTTTAAACTGTTTCTAATAATAATATTTTCAATATTATTGAAACGTGGTTATAAAATTTTCGTTTGTATATAAATGTTTCTATTATGGTTATGGAATTCGATGATTTATCGTAGCATTTAATATTTTAAAGTTTAAATTTTCATCTTGTTGGCTGCGACACAAGATGTATTTATACAATGTTATTTTTTCAATTATAAAATAATGTTATATTAATACGTGATAAATAATCATTGAAGATTATTTTTATTCAATCGCTTATTATTATTTAACCCAGTCTAAAGAACCAAAAACTACAAATTAAACGAAACTATAATAGATAAAATAGATAAAAACAAAATTATTTTATTATAAATGTATAATTTTAAAAAGTAACTTGGTTTGTCGGAATTTCATTTTTACATTCGATTTATGTTCTTAACTTCCTTAATATTTAAACGATGAAAAAAATTTCCAACTTAATCTAATGGTTTTATTATTATTATTTTTATGTATTCAGATTATCCGCTTATTCAATTTCAGTCTTCAAGAATAAAGATTTGGAAAGAGAACATTTTCCAAAGAAGGGTGTGAAACGTCAGAGACACGACGGACCAGGACTCGTGATTGGTGTTAGAACATAACCCCACATTAGCTGTACGAATTGTGCATGTCGTAGTACTGTATATGAATTAATTACACACGTTTTATACCAGGAACACTATGCATTGAAGACTTCTTTCGCAGGTGGTAAACTTAAATAAAGGATGTTGTGTTCAGTTAAGTGATTATAAACTTCGTGAACATCATCGACAACAACATAAATCAATATTTGTGGCTTTGTGTTTTGTTGTATCAAATAAGTGAACTTTGTTCATCAGACATAACGTGTGCATCGTAGATACACTTGACATAACGCGTGTATCATTGAGAACAACACGAATCAAGATTCGTGGCTTTGTGTTTTGAAGCATCAAATATTTAAACTTTGTGCATCGTGGCCTATGACGCTTCTGCATCATTTAGTGCATTGGACACGTGTGTTTAAGGACATCGACGGTGGATTTGGATTTAGGATCGAGCATTGAGTGTTTAAACGATTTGTATCGTGTAGGTCTTCCCAGACCTCTGTTCTCCTATTCATCAACTGCAACTTGCGCAGTTGCACGTAAGTCATTTTTGTCAACTTGGCGGTTACCAAATGGATGTCAGTTTATCCATGTGGTAATTCTCCCGCCGAATATTTATCTTTCCTATATATAACCAAAATACAACAAATCAGGCTGGTTTGTTATTTTATGGTTTGCTCTTCTTTTTCCAACTTTTCCGTGATCTGGTTTTCTATGGACTAGACACACAGCTTAGCTTTGATAATAGATTTGAATTAACTTGGTTTTGTTGGCCCCCTTTGTCCCCACCATTGAATTGATTTTTTGTTTTATATGTTGATGTTATATTGATATTGTCATTGTGACTAGCGTAAATGTTGCAGTGCGTAAATTGTGAAATCACTGTTATTGGAAATCATAATACAGTACTGCAAATTACTTGTGCGCAATTTTTAGAAATTATGATCGATTATTAGAATTTTGATTAATCGATTTTAAAACTGATGACGTAATTATCAGATTTTGATTAATTGGCTCGGTTTGATTTTTCATTCAATTCACAAAAAATATTAATTACTCGTACATAGTATGCTTGATCATCATCGTGTTATTATTAGGTAACAGTAGTAAGCTTTTCTATATTGTAATACAAAGGAACTGTTTTGAAGTTCAATCTGGTTTAATTCATTGATATTATAAGTAAAATTACAAAAAATTGAAATTTCTATATTTCATTTTGCTGTTAATTATTTTATGCTTCTATTGTTACAGTTAGCCTTTTTTGTATTAAATAATGTATATGCAATACAGATGACAATTTTAAAATATATTTGTTGCGCGTAACTTGTTGCTCTTTTAAATTTGATTTGATTTCATTCTTTTGATTTGATTTGTTAATTCATTTGAATTGTCTCGCAGAAGGTGTGAGATATGAATGATATTGGCATACATAAAATAATATAAAAAAAGAAATATTTATTTAAATGCTTTTAATATTTTTTAGTACGATTTCTTCAATAAACACGTACTGTAGTCTGTACATGCAAACATTTTCAATTTATTTGCTAAAAAATATTAGCAAAATGGGAAAGTTTTATTTAATAGCTTTAAAAAGCGACATCATATCTAGAAATTTAAAGTTAAAGATTATTTAACTAATAATCCAAGACAATTGTTTAACAATTGAACATTCGAAAAAAAGTGTCAGCTGAAATATTTCGATGTCACTATAAAATGTGTTAATATTAATTCATTCACTTGTATCTTAATGTGATTGTATAGGTCACATATCTCGCACCTTGTATGTTTTGCTCTTTATTGAAAGTGTTTTGCTATCGGTGTATTTTTGATATTGATAATTGGTAATATACAGTATTAATTTTGTTATTTGATATATTACGCGTCGTCTCAATGTAATTCACATTGTGAAAGTTCACTTGTTATATTGACAAATTTTATTGCAAATAGGGTATACTTTTGTATACCTTTCTTGTAAGATCAGTATGGTCTAAATGATGAGACGTATACTTAAATTTAAAGTTCAATATGATCTAGAATGACCCGAATTCTATTAGCTTAGTATGGAACAGACCATACAAATGAAATTGGAGTTCCATCCACTACTTCGTAACCTGGTTCTCGTATCTTACTAACCATCAGGGGTAATCCTACAACACGCGAATATTTATTTTGCTGTATTTAATTACATTTAGTTAATTTACTTTAGACACCCACATGTGTATACAACATATATAAAAATATATATTGAGTACTCTCTAATAGCTTATTTTTATTTGTCCCATTAGCTTCTTGAGCCGAGTTACTAGTAGTGGGTAACTTTTCATAACTCACACCATAGCTTGATGCTATGGGTGAGTTTAAGGTGTCATTGTCTAACAATATAAATTCGCAGGTGATCGAGTCTTTGGGTGATTTATGGAGAGACGCTAGCTGGCCTTTGCATTGCACTTCGCATTGGCCTTGCCGTCTCACTATTTACGGCCGTACTCTTCTGAATCGCTCAATTGATTCGCAACGGGAAAGCCTCCAGGGTATCGGATTTCCCCCCTAACGACCCCATTATTTTTTGTTATTAATTATAATTGATTAGTAAGACTTACTTGGAATCGTTATGTACGGACCAACGGCAGTCCGGTTCTAATCACTTGGAAAAACGCGGTCCGGTTTTTTCATTTTAAGTGGTTAAACAAAAGTCGTTTGGGTTTCGTGTGGGAAACGTAACGTAGACAGGCTTGTTAGGTTTGCGATGTTTGGTTAGGTAGCTTTTGCCTGTCGCCTGAGTAAGTCTAGGTTAGATTTTAAGTGTTAACATCCGATCCCTGGACTGGCCAACTATAGTTTTATATGGATGTTTCCCATCATCCTATTAGATTTGCATCGCCATAAGCGAATAATGGGAATAGTTTACTTAGCTGTAGTCGTTCTTTTTGTTAACACTTCTTTTTTTCTTCTTTTCTATGTATAATTTTGTGTTTTCTTTTGAGTTAGTGTTGTTAGGTCGTGTTAGTTTGTATCGAACCATGTTATGCCATGATCGAACGGATCACTTGTTGGCGATTTGTTTGCAACGAATTGTTTTCCCGAGTTCAATGTTTCAATTTCAACTAAGTTTCGTTTTATCGATTTTGCAATCTCTTAAACTTAAAAATTTTTTGTTAGAAATTCTTGTGATTTTTTTTTGTCACTTTTAGGTATGTTTGTACTTGCGTTGTTAGGAATTAGACTTTTTCCTGTTTGTGACCTGTGTTTTGCTTAAAAATAATTACATGAACTAATTTAATTAAACCATTCCTTGCATGTGAATGTTGATAAAAAATTTCGATCATGTTAACATTAGTCACAAAATGTTTTGTTTGTAAAGATCGTCTGATTGTTTATTTCAGATACGTAAAGAGTTTATTTCGACCAATTTTTTTTTAAAGTTTGACTTTGCCGTTTGAGGACAGTAGCGACTGAGGACACACACAGATAAACTTTGACAAATAAAATATACTGTAGAGTGTAGATAATATAGATTACAAGTTTAAATAACTATTTCTATTTTACATAACTTACTGGTTTTGAGTTTCTTTTGTAGCATCGTGCAGAACATATCGAATAAGAGCAGTTATTGTCAAATTCCTTCAACATTCGAAAGTAAAATGTTTTTATTTTATTAAAATTATATACCTAATACGATAATAATTGTAAAAAACAAAATGCACATAAATAGTAATGCTACTACTAAGCTTTTGGCAGAGAATTATTATTAAAAACCGATAATTTGAATTTAGTTTATCACTTGGAAAGTAAGCGACAAATTTTTAAGTTTTATTTTTTAAATAGCTATCCTATTTTGCAAGATGGGGGATTCTCTAGACTTAATAGATTTACTAATGATTTCTATAATGTAATACAAAATTGATTTCATATAATGTAAATCCTAATTTTATCGTCAGAATTGTTATATATCTCTTTTATGTTATGTTATTATGTTTCTCCCCAAACATCTCATCATATCCAAATTTCAAATTCATCCCACTTAACAAATGTTTTGACTATTATTATTCCCGTTTTTTAATATCACAATACAATAAAATACAATATCGGAATGGAACAAACTTTACCGATCTCAATTCGTAAAATTTCATTTACTTGCTTCTCTAGCAAATGTTCTCATGTTTGCTCTCACTTCAAAAGTTAATTATTTAAGAACATAATTTATAATACTGCACATGACACATTTCAAATGTTTCATCTGAATTTCGAAAGTTTAATGGTTTTATTTCGTTAAAAATTGTAAACGTAATACAATAATAATTGGAAAAAAAATGATTTCACGTAAATAACAACGCTGCTACTAAACCCAGATTGCGATGAAAAAATTAAGAATTAAAATTGACAAAACAGTTAAGCATTCGAAAAGTTGTCTACAATATCTTTTGGCTATTATCTGTTCCTGTGCTGCTTTGCAAGATCAATTTACAGGACTTTTAACAGATTCTGTAATAAAATAAAAAAATTGAATTCGTAAAATATAAACACTTGTTTTATCGTAAAAAGGTTTATACGGTATATAATGAATGTAAGATAAAAACAGGTTTTACATGATCATTCATTTTTCCCATTGCCATGGGAAAAATAACGCCCAATCATTTGGACATATCAATCCCCATCACTTGGACATAACACAATTTGAGGACGTTGGGCGTTATCATGCTACAAATGCTAGAATTGGAACAGTGTGCCACCATCTGAATGCTGAAATACGATCCAATCGTATTCGCACCGTCTCGGCAAGCGATATATTTAGATGTTTCGAGTAGTTGATCACTTCCGGTTTCATAACATATTTGGTCATCCTCAAATGGATAATCCAATGGCAAATAGTTGATGACGATTTCCTTGAAGCCTACTCGAACTTCAATGTCGTGCAATGTGTCTATGAAAAGAATATGAAACGTATGAAAAGAATATGAAACGTCCATCTCAAGCTTGTGTGTTTAAGCAATTACCTATCTTGTTTCGAGGGCTAGGGCAACAAAAAGCAAAAACATGTGAACATTTCTGTTCATTAATAACATTACGTAGTACACATCATTCAACTCTAATTTTGTCAAAAATTTTTAAATTAACACAGAATTATTTACGAACATGTTTTTAATTGTAAAAAACAGTTTTATTTTACTCACTTTTTCTTCACTTCATTTTGTGTATGAGTACAATGGTACGAGGTTGGACATGTGTCTCGTAGGTTAGATAAACGGGTGAGTGAGAGAAAACGAGAAAACAATCGAGAAGTTTTTTTTTTTTTTTGGGGGGGGGGATTTTAACAATAGCATATGCAAAACTGCATTTGCTAACTGGTTTGCCTTGCCAACTAGTTTTTATTATTAACAGTATGGTTTTCATAACACCGCCAACAGTACGCTCAACAATGCACCATATACCATACTGCTTAAAAAAAAGTTCAATGCCAAAGAAAAACAACACATCATCATCATCCAGGCAAACTTTCCCTATTCAACAAACATATCCACAAAAAAAATAGGGCCTTAAAAACGTGTTTTATTACCTATTACTTGTCAAAAAGAAATAAAAATTCCATGTGCAAGCACGACCTTCACAATTAGTGAACTATAAAACACTAAGCGCTATCGCTCTCTATCTCTATGCCCGTGGCAAAAGATTTTCATATCAACATGAGTAAACAACGATTTATGAACAACAAATAAATGTTGCAAAACAATAATTAAATTCAAACAATTTGTTCATACAAGATGGTTCTTGTATGAACACTTTGTATAAACAGGAATTTGTTAATATAATATAAACTGTTGATTTGTTGATATAATATAAACAAATCATTTGTATAAACAAGAACAATCTAAACATTGGGTTTACTTCTGGACTATACGTACGTGGTTACTATTAACAATTGCTTGTTATACAACAGTTTATTTAGTAGTTGGCTACACACAATAGAAGCATACTCCCTGGTTGGGTTGGTAACCTCGTGGGAAATAGACCCTGTGTTTAGACGTTCATAATCAACATTTGTTCATCGTTTCGACTCGGGTTGCTTCACAACATTCCTTGTTTTGTAAACAAAAAGTGTCCAGAGGGATAGAAAAATCTGGATAATTGAAGAGTGGACACGCGATTAAGGAACTAAGTGCCAAAATATTGAAATTGGAAAAACGCATTTTTGTTATTTGTCTGGGTATAGGAATGTATTAGTTTGGAAATGCAGGCCGAAACACCGACAATCAAAATACCGACAAAATAATACCGACAGTTTAAAATACCAACAGTTCAAATACCGACAGTTCAGAAGTTTAACGTTAATGCCACAAATTTGATTAGGTTTATTTTATTTTAATTTTGCATTTCATGAACACACGCAGCATTCGTTCTATTCCAGTTTTTTATCGCATGAAAGATCGCTTTTACCAACACAATTATGCAATAAAAAACTGGATTTGATTTCTTTATTTAATCTTTTTTTTTTCTTAAATGTATGATTTAACATGCTTTCCCTAACCTAACCTGCAAACCCATAACCAAGTACAAGCAAATGTCGGTATTATAAACTGTCGGTAATTTGAACTGTTGGTATTTTGAACTGTCGTTATTTTAAACTGTCGGTATTTTGAACTGTCAGTATTTCAATTGTCGGTATTATGATTGTCGGTATAACGGCCAGGACCGTTACTTTTGCCATCAATTGCCTTACTGTCAAAATTAACCACGGCGTTCGAGGAACAGGACAGACAGAATGTATGATAACATTGGCCTTTGCGTATAATACTTAATTCATGTCAATATGTAAAAAACATTTATGGCACCTACATCCTTAAGCATGTCCACTCTTCGATTACGTATATGTACAGTACATGCAATTTTATTAGCTGTGTGTCCATAAGTATAATTCTAGAAGATAATTTTTTTAGCGAACTAAAAGTTCACGAGCTTTGCCATAACAACGCGAGGTTAAATAAAAAGCGTGCAGAATCGTGCATAAATGCACACGGTAATTATACAAGGTGTTTACATCATAATGCCCTAATTTTGGGGTGTGTTAAAAAGAAAGCAAATAGTTTTTCATGTCTGAACATTCTTCATTTTATACAGTAATTCAAATTTTTGCCTAAATTTCTAGCTTGCTTCACGAGTCACTGTTGGGGTGCTGTTGTTGATGATATGTAGAAATGTGTTGATTTTTTTATTAACCATTAGGCCTATATGTTATATCATTTAAATTTTTAAATTAACAGGCTACATTTCTATACCTCACTTTATGAGAATACAATAAAATTAGTGTATTACGACGTGGACACCCTGTATATAGTATGTATATAATATATAAAACTTACAACGGTCGTCATCGTTATAGGATTCCACTTTAAAATCAGTAATATTGTACGTCGTGTTCAATTCCATTCTCCACCATGGATAATAATCCCCTTAATATAAGATAAAAATGAATTGGAACGTAGGAAAAACATGAGTGGATAATCTCATCATCTCATGAAATAACTTGTACTAAAATATATTTCACATACCTGGATTACTGTACGAGCATTCTTTTAGTGGTAATTTTCTATGAAGTGGTAGAGTTAGCACACTTTCGTTTCTCTCATGCATACTGACTCTTGAATCGTTTATACTAAGAGCACTATTAGCTTTGCTTGACTTGTATGGATGAAGCGTGTAATCGAGATCTGAAAATTCATCAGATATATTTTGAAATTCATAAACACCAATAAAGAAACGAAATGCGAATTATACCAAAATGATTTCTTACTGGAACCATCCACTTTGAATGTGGTGAAGTGTGCATGCAATGACCACCGGGTTGGTGCGGAATCGAGAAAAGATTGGTTGTATTCTACAGTAAGTTTTCGTCCTAAATGCCATTTGCATGGAATATCGAGCCGCCATTGTTTGGGTTTGATGGTGCCTTCGAAACAGCTGATGTCATCAACGCGTACATTGAAACTCAAATCTAATTCAGGAGTAAATGCGAGCTATATGTTAATACTGTACATTTGTTTATTATATTTTCAATCTTGTTTTTTGCATAAATCTATTACAAGAATTGCTCGCTATCCGCGAGTGTTATGTTCTCGAACAGTACCCTGGTTACCAAAAGTGCGCTAAAGAAGACAATATAAAATAAGGGATTACGGGATAAAATAATGAAAACTGCATTAAAAATATGTCATCATTTGTTGGCTTGTTTTACCCAATTTACTTGTAGTACTTTATGACTGTTTAGACGTATTGAATCCGTATATATATACTATATTTTGTACGTATATTACGTACAAATACGTATATTTTGTAATACTGTTTAGTAATGTTCATGTTCATTATTTTGTAACTTCCAAATAGTGCTACCACTTTTGGTGAAAAATATTATCAATAGAGAAAGTAACGCCATCTAGTATATTAAGACAAACTAACAATTCAAATAACATCTTTTGCCATTTTTACTCGACTGCAAAGAGAGAGGGTTATGTTTTTCAGTTGTATGTATCCATGGTTGTTTTTTTTTTCTTACAGGCTTGATGGATTTTGATGAATGAGGTGTCTATAGATTCGTCTTAGTCTCTAAAGTCACACGGGCTATATTTCATAAATGAAAAACCAATATGGCGGACTCTACATGCCATATACCAACTGTTATTCAGACCCTGCTATAGGGTAAACGATTCGACGATTTTTGATGAATGAGGCGAGAATGGATTCGTCTTAGTCTTAGATGTATAACTGAGGACATGTTATCAAAAAACCAATGTAACGGACGTTATATGCCTTAGTTTATGCGCAGTCGGGTTGTTTTTTAATTAAGCAATTTTGGTTAAAGATTTTTTTTTAACTAAAAAATCAACTTATTGAAACATTATCCACTATTAAAAGAATTTTAGGTGCCGTAATTTTATAAAAGGGAATTAGCCGTGGTATTGCCATATTCAAGAGAAACAATATTGTAGTTTGTGTACACAGTGAGTCATTTATCTTGACACCTCAAAATATGATAACAAAGCATGTGACAAACAAATGTGTTGGACAAACATTGTTTACATATGAGGGGTCGTTCCAATGATGTTATTTTCATTGACGTTGAAACTAATTTTCACGAAAATCCCATTTTAAACAATGCGTCGTAAGTATTATCAAGTCATATTTAGAAAGCTGTAGTCACAACCCCATTTAGTCAAAATTTACTGTTGTTTAATTTATTTCCAACACTGCAACCCAAATAAAAATTGAGACAACAGTAAAACATATGCTGCCTTTACAGCAGCTTTTCTGCAAGTCACCCATAATATTCAGTGGAGTTATTTCAGTTGTTGATTTAAATACGAATTTAAAGATACATAATAACTATGAACAAAAATAATTCTACTGAACAGCATGGGTGACTTGCAGAGAAGCTGCTGTAGGGATAGCGTGCGTGTTACTGTCTATTATTGTACGGTATCAATTATTTTTGTTGCATTGTTGAAAATAAATGAAACAAAAGTGGATTATGACTAAATGGAGTCGTGGCTACAACTCTCTAAATTGACTTGATACCTACGACGTATTGTTTAAAATTGACAATTGTATTGAAAAACAATGAGATTTTCTTGAAAATTAATTTCAAGTTTAATGAAAATAGAACCATTGGACAGGTCCCCTGTATGCAAACAATGTTTTTCTAACTCATTTGTTTGTCAAATGCTTTGTTTTTATAATATTTGGATGTCACGATAAATGACTTACCTTGTAATTTCTTGGAAAAAAATAACAATGAAAATAAAACCCACGGATAACGAGAACTAAAAAATAACTGTACTTACAAACGTACTTACAAACGTCATTTGGTTTGATACAGTAGTTTTCAAAATAAATTAAAATTGTATGAACTGCTACTACTGTATAAAAATTTACTGTCCAAACGCAATGAAACTTGACTGAAAAAAAAGATCACAATACAATTAGGCTTAGTGTATTAGCAGTTTTAGCAGAACTATTTAATACGCGTTTTGACAATAAAATGGATAGAGTGAACCCATAGAATTGATTTTTATAAACTCTTACGTTTTAAGGTGACTTCATCAACAAAAGTACTTAAACCACCAAGTTACTTGACCATGATACTATATGTGAAAACAATTTAATTTTTTTAGTGTAATTCATATTAATGTAAAATAAGGGGCCCGAATTTCGCTCCAGTGACTAATTTCGCACCTTTTATTTTTTCGGTCCTATTCCTAGGACTGGTATTGGCTCCATCACATCAGCCTAGAGGAAGTCAGAGATATTAAAAATATGTAGTTGTGAAAGTTTGGTGATCCAGGAATCTTCAGTTCAGATTTTATGAAAATGTTCCGTTTTCTTGATAGAATGAGTTCTTTGAAAGGTCATTAATAGTAGTCAGTTAAGTCTAGTGAAAGCGTAGTTTCTGTAGTTTCTGTGCATGTTATGGGCTTAGGTACGGTGTCAATTAAAAGGTTTGTGAGTTGTGCGCCATCGAATTCACTCGTTGAGGATATAGGAACCGCGATGTTAATTTGAAAGTTTGTTCTCAATTTCGTCCCCCTTCGTATTCTTTATTTAGTTCAGGGGACGGAATTAAGAGTTTGTGGTGAACAATGAATTCGTTGCAGAAAATATTTCACGGGGATTCATGAAACATGACCTGGAGTCAAAAAACAAGTGAAATTTATTTATGTACTTGCTTGGAAGGCTTAATGATCATTTTTAACCGACTTCAAAAAGGAGAGGTTACCTAACAATTCGACGCGTATGTATTTTGTATCATTATTTTTTTATACATTCTTCATCCAGAAACGGCTTGTCCGATTGAGACTAAACTGTGGGACTCGACTTGGAATTCCTCAAAGGTATTCCTCAATGGTGTGGTCCATAGTTCTCCAAGCGCGTCATTGTTTTTTAGCCTTGTTGCAAATGACATTGATGATTTAACCTTACTGCAGATCTTTTCACTTACGTCGATGACAAAATTCTCTTATATTGTGATCCAAAATATGCGCATCATATTGCATCTCAGTCCATACAAACTGACTTAACGATTGGTAACATTTTTAACACGTTCTGTATTGTTTTACGTTTCATAAAAAATTAAAAATTTACAAAATTAAATTAATATAGGCTACATAGTTTACTACATGTACTTGGAGTTTAACGAGGGCACCGACTGGTTTTACAGCTTTGTTATTGAACCCTCAGACTTTATTGAAAGTAGAAATACAAAAAATGATGATGAGATGAGGATGATAAACATGGAACAGGATTTTATGAAGCAGGAGGAAACGGGAAAGAACCCTGAGAAAACCTGCCCCCCGTGGTGTCAGACCCCGTTTTCTACATATAGTTTATGCTCATTGTTGAGTGTAAAACAGATTCAAAGAAGCACTTTGCTACTAAAGGTTGTACCAAAAAACCAAGTTGTTTTTTTTTTTTAATTTTTGTTTTTCAAGTATGAATTAGCATTAGTTGAACAATGTTTATTTGTAAATTTTTCGAAATGCTTTGGATTCACTCTTTTATATTGAATTTAACGTATAGGTCATTTTGAGAATAATTTGATTTTAATTACCGTCAAAGTCATCGAGGTCGTGGTGATCAACAATGTCCGACATACGACATCGCGTAAAATTCAGTTCAGTCGATGCGGCTAGAACACATCGTATAAAAAGAGTTTCAGCGAGAGATAAGCTTAAATATATAAACCGTAATACTAAAACAAAATCCTCAGATATAACAACTATTAATCCGAAAACAACAGTAATCCAAAACCCTCTGATGCAAAAATGTTTTCGGAATCAATTTCGGACAGTCACACTTAACTTGTGTATGTCTGTTAGCATCAATGTATTGAATCATCATACAACATTACTAGGCATTGTATTCAATGCCTTACCTGGTTTAGGCAATGTGAACATTAATGTAAATATTAAAATATTTACACGTTAAACAAGAGATTAGGTTAAAATTAAGTTGAGACCTAAATTTGAATTATTTTCATAAAATGTTGGTAATTAACCTCTTCATACATTGCCTAACTATTCTAACAGGGTGTTTTTTTATTTTAATTTATTGTATACTATACTACACATTTCGTAGGATATATAGTAGATAAAGATAAATGGAAATTAAAACCAAATATTACCTTACAACAGTAAACAAACAACAGTAGGCTTACCATAGGTGAATCAGATACATAAATAACAAATTGTAGACAGTTAATTGTACATTTCGAATTCGTACAGTTAAAAGGGATTGTTTGTTTATAGATTGGTGGAGAGTTCTTCCACTCAGTTATGATGATGAATGGTTATCGATTTCAAGAATAACTTGGAAAGTAGTAGGTGAAATAATTTTATAACTCTGTGTTCGATTCAACTGTTAGACTTGCAAAATATTCTTGGAGCAAATAACACGTACGCCAATCATATTGTACGATAGTGCTTCACTAATCTCAAGAAGGCGAAGGTATCAAATAATTTTTTATAATAGTAAGCAACTTAATCTGCGAGTTTTAAGAAAAAGCTTGAGATGGAATTATGTATCAATTGCTTCGTTTTCCTGTGTTTTATGTACACAAGAAAACGTAAATGATGTTCCCGATTTGAAATATATGTAACTTATGTTTAATTAAATTCAGATACATAAAACTGGTACTAATAGAGAGAAAGGCTCAAAATGTTTTATCACAAAATGTGATAAATGTAATGTAAATGACAGGAGTTCAATGTGAGACTCTTTTATAACTAGGGTATACATCCAACCTGTAGTCATTTTGCTGCTAGATACGTTGTAGCAATTAATGCACTGCTCTCGTGTCCATGATGGTAGCTATTTTGTTTCATATCGCTAGTGTTTGCAATTGTAATAAAAATAATTAGAGTTTCTCTCTCCACTAGTACCAGTTTTATGATCTGAATTTGATTAAATGTGAGTTACATATGTTTCTAACGGGGAACATTATCAGTTTTATACTTATTCATGAACAATTTGGAATTTTTGTTGTTTGCTTTTTATTTGATGTATTTAATTTGCTCTTTTTATTAATATGTATTGTTCTTGTCTTTACCTCTTGGGGTGCTTTCTTAAAATAAAATAAATAAATAAATAAATAAATAAATAAACCCTGCATTTATTTATTTAGATTAATAAATTGTATACAATTCCTGGTCATTTAATAGAATGGCGGATTTAAACATATTAAAATTCACTGTTTTGCAAGATGTCTGTATAAAACGTCATAAAATAATGCAATTCTTGTTTTGCTTTTCGTCTTTCATCATCTGAATTTCATTAAGCATCAGATTACTTTAAAAGTATGGCAAACAGAATGAGTTGTTTTTCATTTATTAAACAAATTAAAAACAACATCCGAAAAATTACTTATACAGGATAGCTCAAGTTCCAATTATTCCGGACTGAACTGAAATTGTCGAAAGTTTTTATATGAGAGTACTAAAATATACTTACAAACATGAGTAACGTTGACTTGAAACCCATATACATCAACGTCGCATATATGCAAGTTTTTTCCTGAAGGCGATACATTTTGAATGCTTACATACCGTCCAAATAATGGTGTATTGCATTCTATGAAAAATGATCTTATTCTCTCGTTTTTACGTTTCTTGAAACAAACCCTATTTTGTTCAAATGAAGTTCCCTTCTCAGATAAAGCAATATCCCAATTTCCAACTCGAATTTCAAATTCTATGAAATTAGATATTAATGTATCCGGTTAAAGAAAAATAACATGCACATCATACACTGTATTAAAAATTAAAATAATTTACCGATCAGTTCTCCAAAAACAGATAGTGCTTTGACAATGTAAAAATTGAATAAGTCAACTCTCCACCATGGGAAGTCAGTAAATTCTTTCTCGAGTGGAAATATTAATGTCAAGTTACTAAATAAATAAGCGAGTAAGTGTATTAAATTAGAATAATACTTTAAAATTGTTACCTATCACTCGACAAGCCGGGTTTGAGGCATCAATTTCATTGTTTACAAGCAGATCCGAAGACAATTCCGTCAAGTTTTCATTAATGGACTTTATTTGTTTGTGTAACGCAATATTGATGACTTTGAAAGGAAAACATTAATTATGACTGTGACGATTACTAAAAGTTATTACGCTCGTATAGTATCATAATTTTCAAGAAAACATTATTCGGTGGTATTATCGTTTCACAATAAAAATCGTTAACTTACCTTTGTAACCTTCAATGCTTTTAATTATTTCACAGTCCTCCGTGTTCTTAAACCCACTGATAGTGGGAGTTTTAGTAAACACGTTGATAACTATTAAGAGGTAATGTGCTATTTTTAGTGGACCACATGTTATCTTAACTGTAGGTTTTTCGGGGACTTCAAGTTCTATGGAATCTCCACAACGTTGAAATTTGTTTTGCTCGTTCAAGTTTGTGCCAAGGTAAACTCCCACAAGTCTGCCAAAAGAAGAACCTGTAAAAAAAGAGCGTTATTGTTTTTATTTTTCAATGAAATTTTTTAATGACTTCTTTGGTAGAAATATCTTATAAGTTCATATTTTCTATCAACGTTATCTCATTAACAATTTCGAATAACCGAATAGTATCCGAAGTAAGATATTATAGAATACTGTAAGTTGTTAAATGTCACTATCAATATGCCAATTATAATGTCTGAGAACATGTATTAGAAATTCACTTTATTTTGCCAAATAGCTAGTGAACTTGTGTAGATTACTACGGTAATTTTATTTATAAATACAGGGTGAGTTTCAAATTTAGAGTTTGAAACTTATATCAGCTATTTTAATAAAAATGTTGAGCTTGGGATTTTGCAGCACTTTGATAGGGTTCTCTACAATGGTGGTATTTCTATTGACCTCGCATTGTTACCAATCGGAAATTGCATTGGTGCATTGCTAATTATGAGTCGACGCTACTAAGTCATATTTAGAAAGTTGTTGAGAGTATGCCAATTAGTCAGAATTTATTGTTGTTTTAATTATTTCCAGCAATGCAATCGAAAAAAAAATTGAAACAATAGACCCCCAAGAAGCTTAGAGTAGATCACCTGTGTATGCAGGGTAATGATACACTGTCTTGCAATTCACAGCAACTGACGTAACACACCACACTGGATTTTCGTGGCATGTCAGATGGCATGTATGTAAATGTTTACACAATGTGTTTAATTTTGCCACCTTCCACAACCACGCAAGTCTGCAGTCGCTTGTACAGATTGTCATGACCATTATGCCCACACTTGCCCCCTTATACCAGATGCTACAACAATGTTTCAACATGCCATCTCACACGTCACAACAATGCTATAACCGGTGTTCTAGTGTGGTGTGTTAACTTTAGGTGCTGTGAATTGCAGGACAGTGTATCACTACCCAGCACTACACTAAAGTAAACTAGTGTAGTGCAGGCGACATAAGGAGGCTTTAAAGTCGGTACTTTCAGACCACTTTTTACTTGAAAGCTTATTACCTTTTACTATGTTTATTGATCAAGTTCTGTGGCCTAAAATTCTGAACTAAGTATCTAACGTCGAACAGATTCTTTAGTTGACATGCAAATACTAATAACACGAATATGGGAAATAGTTTCTGAGTTTTAACCGGTAACAAACTCAAGAATTTGACGATGTTAAAGACCGGCTATGTTCCTGATATTTTCATCAATGGTGTGATTTGACATTGTTAAATAAATATCTCGTGTTGGACATCCTGTAGTTGAAAGACAAATAATAATAACTCGGACAAAGAACTAGTTTGTGAGTTATGACGTAGTTTCGACAATCACACAAGATAAACTTAAAATTGTAAGGTTTCCAACACGCATACAACATTTCAACGTTTGCAACTGGAAGTAGACCCGTGATGTAGCACGGGGGCATGATATCAGGGTTCCGAGTTAGTAATACAAACTTTAGATTTATAACTACAAAACTAACATATTTGTACTTTTTACGTTTACAACCAACCAACCAACCAACTCTATTTAGTGACAGGATGCTACACTTATCACTGGTTTTGATTTCAACAACCACCAATAACAGCTGACTTAAGGGAGGATTCTGCGCGATGGACAGGGCCACAGCGTCCGCCACACATACATGACTGGGTCATCATTATTATTAATCAGTTTATTTATTTTATTTATTTTTATTTAATATCTTCTCCGTCCCAAAGGGACAAACAGGCATACAAATGGTATAGAAAATAGTTAAAATGGTATGAACACTCCAAATAATATTGAACAAGTTAAAAAACAAGTAACAAAAACTAAAAATAAAATAAAAAACAAGTTACCTGAGTGAGGTTAAATATAATATAAAATATAATAAAAAACAAGTTACCTGAGTGAGGTTAAAGAAAGAGAAATAGGATAAGTTACGTGTCTGGTTATTTTAGAACTAGATAGATAGCCCCCGTGGTTGGTATGGTAACCACGGGGTGTCTAGAGTAAAATTTGATTGTTGTAATTTAAATTATTTTGAGAGAGTAAAATTAAATTATTTTCAGAGAATAAAATTAAACTCGCGTGCTCACTAACGCCATTGTTGCTGCAATTAAACCATTATAATAAGAGAGAATAAAATTAAACTCGCGTGCTCACTAACGCCATTGTTGCTGCAAGAAGTAGCGTTAGTGAGCTTCATTTCCGTCTATGACAGATCTAGACAACTATTATAGGGAATTAGAATATACTATATGGTCCAATGTACCAAAAAACGCATAAATTGAATTGAAAATTGCAAAAATCAAACATGAAACAACTTAACATAAATCGTATGCCTAATTACTCAATGATTGTATAGCTCTAAATTGCATAAAACAAAACAATACTTGCAGAAATCCAATATTAAATTATTATTCAAAATTTGCATAACTCAAAATTAGCATAAATCAAATGAACCAAAAATAATATAAAGCGAGAATAATATAAATCGCAAACCACATAAGCTTAATTCCTATGTGACAAAATTCGCATAAATCGGATCGAAAATTACAAACAAAATATAGCATATTCTTAAAAAACATTTTTAATGCACTTGTGCACTCAATTATTTCATTTCTACTGTTTTATTATTTTCGTAATTATAATTAACTAGCTTAACTACCTAGGTTTTTTTTCTTTGCTGAAGTAAAAGTTTAACCATAAGCCATGGTCTAACTACCTAGATCAGCGATTGGCACCTTGTATTGTTGTGCCAGAGTAATGTAGTAAGTTACTTAGCGTGTCAAAATAATTCTAACTTATTTTTACAACCTTTTATTTAACTTGACCGGTCGTAAAACATGTTTAAAAAAGTTTAGAATGTTTAAGGTCGTTTTTACCCATGTTTCCAGTAACTTAGACACTTGAAACATTTTATACACATTAATTCTGCGTGATGATTTGATCTGTCAGTCTTGGAGACATCCAGGTCGCGTTAATTACAACCTTACGTAAAGTGAGGTTTTTACCTGGTAAGGTGTCTCATTAAGCGCGATACCATACAAAAACAGTCGGTAACTTATGTAACTTACATTGGCCGAATTCATGTTATTGACTGTGTGTTTTGATTGGCTGACCTAAACCAGTCGCCTCGACTTTGGATGCTGTTAGCGCACACTGTTAATAAAATATAAAATTATTTAATTACGTCATTGAAATACAAGTAGTTCAATCTTGGACGAACACTTAATAGTGTTTGTTTAAGATTTAAAAACCATCCAAAAATAGTAAATAACTCTTGTAACTTACATAGGCCCTATACAGCTTATCGACTGTTTTTGGACGGATTTCGGGAAATAGAATGGTTTAGGTAACACCTCGGATTTTGATGAAAAATAACTATTTAAGGGAATTGGCGACTAGTTTACAATTCTATTGTTGGCTAATAGATGGCGCTGATTTTGCCCATGCTTTACCTAT
>JAQIWH010003804.1:0-18745 GCA_034695005.1 Cryptops parisi
GGAAAGCGCGTGTGCTTTGCACTAAGGCCGGGGTGAATTTTGAAGACAGCTGCGGTGTTGAAGAGCTGAAGCTGTTTTAAGAGTATTTAAAGGACCAAGTCCAAATTGTCGTTTTCTCGGCGAGCCAAGGCTTCGAGGTATCCTTTCCACATGAGTTTTTCCGCCCCCCTCCACGCCTCGAAATATATTTAATTTTTTATGCCAACCATTACGACGTCTGCACCAGCCCTTCAGCTTATCTGAATCGTCATGGTTACTGCCGTTTTTGCCACAAGTTCACCTCCAGAAACGGTGGTGAAGAACATTATTGCAAAATTTTCTGTTTCCACTGTCGTGATAAAGAGGTGTACTATGGCCATCGACACCTGGCGGAAGTGTAAAGAGTGCAAGGGCTACTTCCGCAGTGCAAACTGCTTCTAATACCATCTCGACAACAACACCTGCAAACAGCGCCACCGCTGCGAAAGCTGCTCCCAATGCTTTGACGTGGGGGCCGCTCACGAGTGTAAGAAAGACCAATGCGCGAAATGTAAGTTCCAGCGCCAGCCGCACCACTGCTTCGTACTCACCGGGAAAGAAAAACCCGATGATGACAGCAATGACGACACTGTCGTTGTTGCACCTGGCTCCACGTCCACTACCGCACACATTGCAGTAGACGTGCCAGCGCCTGAGGGTGCTTCTTTTCCGACCGAGAAGCCGATTTTCCAGACCACACGTTCGAAGTGATGTGGGCTTGCCATTTCAAGCAGTGGCTGGAAACCAGCGTTTCGACGGATCCCCATTTTGCAGCGGTGGTAGAGTCGGTGAAAAGTATACTCGACTTTGAGGTTATCGAGCCGCGCGAACATTTCTTTGGCGGGCGAGTGGAATCGTCCACCCTGCTTCGTGAGGCTGGGCCTGACGAAACCATTCAATATTATGACATCTGCTCGCTCTACCCATACGTATCTCGTGACAAAAGCGTGCCGAAAAAACATCCCATCGTCATTCGAGACGATTTCGACTTGCGTCCGGACGCCTATTTCGGTGTCGTTAAAGCACTCGTACTGCCACCTCGAAACCTCTTTTGGCCAGTCTTACCCATGCGCTTTAACGGCAAACTTCTTTTCCCCCTATGCCGTAGCTGCGTCGTAGAGTCACGCCAAGGTGAGTGCACGCACGAGGACTCGATCGAGCGGGCTTTTGTCGGTGCATGGTGTAGTCCCGAATATTATAAAGCCCTCGAGATTGGGTACTCGTGCCTGCGCATTCATGAGGTGTGGCACTACGCCAAGAAGTTCGACTACAAGCCCGACGAACACCAGGAAGGGCTCTTCAGCGAATATGTGAGAGCTTTTCTTGGTGAAAAATTACAGGCTTCGGGGTGGCCCTGCGACTGCGAGACAGCCGAGCAAAAACAGGCGTATTTGGAACAAATTTTTCGGCAAGATGGCGTGCGGCTCGATGACTCGAAAATGGCAAAAAACAGTGGCATTAGAGCCATTGCAAAGGGGTGTTTGAATTCGGCATGGAGTTTTCTTGTGTTTTCCACCGATAGGTGCCACACGACCTACGTCAACACCTACACCGAGTTTCTGGATCTTCTCACCGACAAAACAAAAGTTCTGGTCAACGTACGAGAGGTGAGTGAGGATGCCCTCTTGTGCGTTTACCGTCCGTGTAAAGACCAGATTCCAGCGTGGGATCGTGGCAACGACGTTGTGGGGTCATTTATCGCGATGCATGGCCGCTTAGTGCTCTATGACCTGCTGCAAACACTAGGTCCTGCTGCACAGTACTGCGATACCGACTCCGTAGTTTTTTCGTGCCCCCGTGGAGCCCCCCTCGACCATCTCCCCATCGGCACCCAGCTCGGCGCTCTCACCAACGAGCTTGAGGGGTTTGGCCCCAACACAAGTATAGCCACTTTTATGTGTACAGGCCCTAAGTCATATTGCATGCAGCTTAGTGAGGGTAGTACTATCCTCAAAGTTAAAGGCATTACGCTCACTAGTGCTGCACGTAGGACATTAACACCGCAAGTTTTCCGACAGTTTGTCGAAAACGAAGTCGGAGCGGTACAGGTAAGCCAACCACTAGCTTTCGTGCGAAACAAGCAGATAGCCACAATACGCACAGTACCACGCACCAAAACTTTTCAAAAAGTGTACACCAAGCGGTACATGTGCTGATTATACCACCTACCCATTCGGCTTCAAATCGTCTTAGTAACCCCCCACTCTTTACTTTTTTTGTGTGTACATATGGACTTTTTATTTTTTGTAAAACGGACTTACATTTTCAAACTACCTTTTTTATTTTTGTAAGTGGCATTCGTTCAACGAACGACTTGTAAATTTTTTTTAGAAAAAAGAACTTTTTTTTTTTTGTAAACGAGCTTGCATTTTCAAACCATTTTTTTATTTTTGTAAGCAACACTTGTTCAGTGACTTGTAAATTTTTTTTAGAAAAAAGAACTTTTTTTTTTTCTTCCGTAAACGAGCTTGCATTTTCAAAGCATTTTTTATTTTTGTAGCGACGCTTGTTCAGCGACTTGTAAATATGTTTTTTTTTTTTTTATTTTTAAACAGGCAAAAAGCACATTTTCTATCATTATTAAAAAAAAAACACTGTCTTGTTAAACTCACAACTGTCTCTGACTCTTCATTGGTAAGGACGTCTGTTTTCGCACTGCAAAGACTGATGCAAAGTAGTGAGAATTTTTTATTTTTTTTTTTAATTTCAGTTTAGCGAATAGACGATGGAACTACAGAGAGGCGTGTTCCAGCATCCATTTACAGCATTAATCTGCGGTAGTAGTGGGTCGAGTAAAACGTGTTTTGTCAACAACCTACTGATGCACAGGCGTGCACTAATTAACCCCCACGTAAATAGAGTCGTTTATTTTTATGGCGCTGGTCAGCCTCTTTTTAAAGAAATGCTAGAAAAAATTCCGGGGCTCGAGTTTCACGAAGGTTTACCTTCTAGCTTCGACCACTATAATGATGCACTATTAATTATCGACGATTTAATGGAGTCGGCTACTGCCACCGAATGTGTCGTTAACCTGTTCACACGCGACTCCCACCACCGGAATTTAAGCGTACTACTGCTACTGCAAAACATGTTTTTGCAGGGAAAGTATTCGCGAACATTGTCGTTAAATTCAAACTACATGATCATTTTTCGAAACCCGCGCGATTGTAAACAAATAACACTGGCCAGCCAGATGTTCCCTGGAAGAACCAACGTCTTGTCTAGTGCTTTTCGACTAGCTACAGAAAAACCTCACAGCTATTTACTAATCGATCTCAAGCAGCAGACGCCCGACGAATTACGCCTAAAAACACACATTTTTCCTTTCGAGGAAGGAGGTGGGGCGGATGGCTGTGTAGTTTTCGTACCAACACTTTAAAACTACAGACTTTTACAATGTCTGTTCAGTAGGCTTTCTATAAGCGCGTAAGATGGGTCGACGTCGAAGTAAGTCAAAAAAAAATAAAAGTTCCGCTTCTCTGGCGAATGCGTTTTCCCGAATGGCTTTGCAACCTCCCAACCGGAAATGCCCAAGGCAGTCCGGACGCCCCTGCCAAGTGAAACGTTTCAGCGGGTTTTTCAACCACCTCCAAACTGCCGCGCCTGCGCAGCGTAAAGAGCTCGTTCGTAAAGCGAGTGGTGGAGAGGTCAAAGCGATGTGCGAGCTATGCAACAACATTCTCCGTGGCAACGTCAACTTGAGTAGCGGAAAAATGGCTCTACTACGACCTCACAAAGCAAAAATACGACTCGTTGCTAATAAACGGGTACCTATGCATAAAAAGAAGCTGGCACTTCAAAATGGTGGGTTTTTGCCGGCATTACTCGGCCTAGTCGGACCTATAATCGCGTCTCTCATAGCAAAGTGAAACAAAATGGGGACCCGGAAAATGTTTCTCGTACCTGCCCACGAAAAAAATTTTGCCTCTTCTACTACTTCTTCGTCGTCATCGTACGCACCACCCCCACCACCACCGCCCAACCCTTCGCAACCTGTTGCCGATTTTCCGCAATACAAAGTAAACGAACTGGATAAAAGAATGCGCGACATTTTACACGACAACACGCTGGAAGAAAACGAAAAACTTCAAAAATATCTCGCAGCACTACGCGAGTTTTTAATTTTTAAACACAAAGCGTTGGCGGAAGCCCCGCCTCTACGTGTGCTAGCCACGCGACCCCCACTGCCGGTCTCGGACGGTAGAGGGGGCGACCTGGCTGCAGCGACACTAGCGCCAGCTGGTTCTGACGACACATACGAACCAGTGGGGGTCGTTCGCGATGACGTTGCTGCTGCCGCTTACGATATCCCTCCCCCTGCCACGCCTCCCTCGAGCAAATATACGGAAAGCGAGCGTCAGCTACTTCATAAATTTTCGCCTGGCTCTCGACGCGCGAAAGCTGCAAGACTTTTAAAGCGTTTAAAAACCGATGACGATTTCCGCGTCGGTGAAGAAGGTGAGTTGGTGTACAAGGGAAAGAGCGTTCGCGGAAGTCACATGCAAAAGCTATTGGCCGATAATTTAAGCACTCCGCCGAAAAACCCCAGCGGTCGTCGGCGTGGAGCAGGGGCTAAAACCTTAGACAAACTACTAAACAGCACCAAAACTCCTCAGAGCGTCGCAAAGAAAACACGTCCTGCAGCACTGGCGCTACGCTCGTCGTGGTCTCCTTATTGAGTGCAATGCCCTCCGCACAACTACGAAAGCGGTTACGCGAAATTCTGAACGACTGTTTAACCGTACTAAAGACTAGTGCGCCTACAGCCTTACAGCTGTTACTACTACCAACACTACTCGTCCTACTCGTCACGAGTATAGTGCACATTACCGACATTGCCGATGCTTCCGAAAGCCACTCCATGGAGCAAGCAGTACCTGGCGATTACAACGCTACAAACTGCATCTACCAGTACGAACTTGGCAACCATGTAAAATTAAGCGTGTGTCGTTACAGCAACCGGCTCGTTCACGACATACGCCTCTTCGTAAACAAAACACCTAGTATTAAAGGCATAGGTCTAAACACCCGGCAATGGTATAGCCTACTACAGGCTTTACCGTACGCCAAATTGTACGACAAAAATCTCGAATAAAAGTTCGTTTCTACTTTTAAAACCACGTTTCTCTTTATTTTAACTATTTTATAACATTGCTGCGTTTCTGTATCTTTTTTATAGCTAGTTTAGTTTTAAAACAGCAAAAATCGTAGGTTACTACAAGTCACTGTTTTTGTTTTGATTTGAACACCTGACATGAAAATACCAGCCATCCCCTTATAAGCATCCATCGTCACCAACTATTATAACTACCCCAGTAGCCCAGTGGTAAGCGTCGTGACCTCCCAATCCAATGGTCCCGGGTTCGATCCCCGCGCGAGGCAAGACCTAAACATTTTTTCAGCCTCCCTTTCAAAATTTCAAAAAAAAGATGGCGCCCGAACATGACGTCACTCAAAATGGCGACCGTAAGTAGCCAAGCCAACAACCGGAAACGGAAGTACCGACCACCGGAAACGGCAGTGCCAGCAACCGGAAGTAGCATGACGTCATCCAAGATGGCCGCCAAGAATCTATAAGAATTCAAAATGGCGGCCCACAATCTATAGGAATTCAAAATGGCGGCCCAGAATCTATAGGAATTCAAAATGGTGGCCCAGAACCTATAGGAATTCAAAATGGCAGCCCAGAACCTATAGGAATTCAAAATGGCAGCCCAGAACCTATAGGAATTCAAAATGGCTGCCGAGAACAATAGGAACAATAGAAACAATAGCTTTTGGAATGCTGACTGGAATGCCGGCACATTCCTGATTTCCTGTAGACAGACCACAACTACTAAGAGATTCAACTCGGTGGTGCTGATGGCTGTCGCTGATGCCGACTACAGATTCATTTATGCCGACATTGGTTGCAATGGACGCAATAGTGATGGGGGAGTGTGGGGAAATTGCTCCTTGAAACCGGAATTGAAAAAAATGAGCTGAACATTCTATCGCCAAGAGCCGTACCCAATTCAGACATATCTGTGCCGTACATTTTTGTTGCTGATGAAGCTTTTGCTTTAAAGCCTTACATGATGCGGCCTTACCCTTCCAAGAAGCTGGACAATGCGAAGCGCATTTTCAATTACAGGTTAGTTACTTTGATATTTTTTTTCAATACTGCATAAAAATTTCACATGTCATAAGTTTGACTTATTATTCAACTCTAGGTTATCTCGATCTCGTGGGAAAATTGAAAATGCGTTTGGAATCCTTGCTTTCAAATTCCAGATCTTCAGGGCCCCGTTGAGGCTTGGGATAGAAAACATTGAGACGATCTTGATGAGCATGTTATGCCTGCATAATATGCTCCGCTCAAGATCTGTCTCACGGTTCAATTACACACCGCATGAATCTATTGATCATGAAGATGTAATGACGGGGACAATCCAGCAAGTAACTTGAAGATAAGATGGTGAAAGATTCCAGCCCCTTCCACCATGTCGTCATCGCGGGTCGTCAAAAGCGGACACTGTCCGAGAAAGCTTCTGCGAGTATTTCAACTCGACAGGAGCTGTCGAATGGCAGAACAAGACGGTATCTTTAAACAGGAGAGCGATCAGAGTGAACATTTCTTCCTGTTCGTTTTTTTTTGGCAATAAAACTTTATAACAAACAAAAGTGTAATTTTTTTTATGTGTAAAGAGCATCTCGATGCATAAGCAGAGCTGTACAATCAATACACAGCATGAACCAGTGTATTAATAATAGATTTAATACAATATTAGTCATAATAAATCACTTCTAGATTCAAATAAATTTTATAATATAAGTCTTTTATTTAGTGTAGCAGAATCCTTAAGCTTGACAGCAGATATGTGGACTTCCAGTGCAAATGATGCATCTATGTCCCTCACTGTGCACATGATCAGTGCAGATTTACAGCCTTTAAATTGCTGCTTACATGTGACGCACTTTCCTGGTGTCCACACAAGTGAACATTTCAAGTGAAATTGAAAGCATGTTGATTAATTGGGACATAGAAGCTAAAGCAAAGAATTTTGTTACAGATAATGCTGGCAACTTTTGTCATTAAAAAAAACAACCGAAAACCGAGGTTTTAATATTTAAAAAACCGATACCGAACCGAAAATTCACAATACCGCCCAACACTACTATTTTTAGAACCAATTTTAGAGCCACCAAACATGCAAATAAATACGAGTTTTCGTATGCTTGAATTGAATGAGAGGGCCGTATCCATGCTGCACAAAATTCGTTCCTATTAGGCCTAATCGCTTGTTTTTTGCCATACATTAACCAAGCACGAACCTTAATACACATTCGTCAAGAACTTATTTCTTTCATAATGTGGATTACAAATTAACATAACTTATTGAGTAGAATATATCATTATCTTACCAACATCAATGTTCTCCGCGAGAAACCAAAAACACCTTTCAATCCATGAATGTCGTTCACAGAATAATAGAAAAAGCTAAGCTAAGCTAATATAGCTGGCTAAGCTGCTAAACCGGAAATGACGAATTTGTAGTAGCAACATTGGAAGCCATGTTGTGTCTAATTCAACACGCGCATAGGCGCTGACTTTCTTTTTCTCGCCGAATCTCTTCTTTTTTTTCAGTTTTTATATTATTTGAAAAATATATATATAATCATGATATTTTACAAATGAATGAAAAGGTGTTTAGTGCCTTATTTATAAAGCAAAGCTTGTATTGAGAGTTGTCATACGTTTGAATATTGTTTGCAGTTAGGAGTGTATAATGCTTAATGTAGCAATCATCTGTAATGTATTTATGACTCAATTAAAATATTTTAAGAAAGGAATTTCAAAATACATGTTGGACCTTACTAATCCAGAAAGCTTGGAACCAGAAAATGGTTGGGATTTTCCGAACCAGTGAAGCTTAGAGGGAAAAATGGTAAAATAAACTAAATTTTAAAAATATATGTATAAATTAAATATATGTATAAATTCAGTTATGTTTACTTCAAATTTAACAATTATGAACCAAAAGTATTCATCGTGAATTCTAATTGCCACCATCGAAGCTGATGCCAAATTAGTGAATTCCGGATTAGTGAGATCCAACCTGTATTAATCTTAATGTGGAAACCATTTATTATTTACTAGGTGCATACAAGTCAACGGAAATAATTAGACCACGAAAAGAACCCAGAGGAAGACACACTTTTATATTGTTTAATAATAACTCAATCACATTCCAGCCCAGCCCAGCTCCCTGGTGGTTCTGAGGGTAAAGAGTTTTAATGTTTTTAGTTAAAAACTAGTCAACAAAGGTTTGAAAAAAAAATTTCAAGTTATGTTTTGGTGTGTTGCAAGATTCTACTATAGTATACAAATTTTTTTATCACTGTGTTAAATTTTACGCAAATTCTGATTTACAGATTGAGCCTTCCTCTGGTTTTTAAGTGTGAACTCAAAAATGATCTTTAAAAATTGATCTTCAGAACTGCTTTGCACAGACAAAACTTTTGAAAGGTTTTTCTCCAAACTGCACTTGATGATGATTTTTCAACTGACCAACCCTGTAAAATGCTATTCCACATCCAGCACGTTTGCAAAGAACAGCAAGTGAACCAAGTGAATGTCTTGTTACAATCAGCCCATTTGAGTTACAATCAGCCCATTTGAATGAATTTACTCCAGTGTGAATGCCATAATGCTGTATCAATGTCTTGTTACAGTCGGCACATACATTTGAATCGCTTTATTCCAGTGTGAATGTTCTAACGCTGAATCAATGTTTCAAATGTGAAAAAAACCCTTTCACGTTGAAAAACACTTAACAGTTAGTATCCTTATAATAAAATTTTCCAATGGCAACCCAAATCTTTAGAGCCTTTACTTTTCCAATACAAAAGTGAAAATAAAACTCATGTTTTATTCCATTTCAAACTATTATGCTGAAAATGAAAAATATACAATCTATATTACAAAGACATAAACACCCATAGAAATTTGGAATTCGTCGCACATAAGAATGAGTCATTAAATTGAATTAAGGTCAACAAATACGTTTTCAACAGTAGGCTATATGGTATAACGTACACAAAACAAGAATCATCAGGAACAAAAATAATATTTTGATAGCAATATTTTGTAGAACATAACATGTAGTGTTTTTTGTGTGTGTGTGTTCATTTCAAGAATCTCACTCGGAAGCTTTTCCCAACGTGTGGGAAAGTGAATTTTTGGTGGGTCGCAAAAAAATTAAAAACTCAAGTAACACAATTAAAGAAAGATAAAAAGTTAAGTTTCACTAAGCTGTAGTGAAAAAAGAACATTTACAGAAACTCCCCATCTCCCTTTCCATTGGTTCCCGGTGTTTGCCACTACAAAGCAGTGGGTTGCGATACATGAAAGTTCGGGTGGCTCGTATGGATTTTCTTGTGCCTTTCCATTGTTTGATATAGGGCAAATTTCATTTTACAATGAGAGCATTCGTAAGGTTTTTCATCTGTGTGAACTCGAAAATGTCGTTTTAGAGAATACAAGTAGGAGAATTGGTCTGCACAAACGGAACATTTGAAAGGTTTTTCTCCAGAGTGCACTCGCTGATGTCTTTTCAAATTATCGGCCCTATGAAATGTCATCTGACACTCGGTGCAGTTATAAGGTTTTTCACCTGTATGAGTCATTCGATGGATTTTCAAACTCCAAGAACTCGCAAACGTCTTTGTGCAAAAAGAGCACTTGAATCGTTTTTCTCCAGCGTGTAAGAGCTGATAGTTCTTTTCACAATCAGAATTTTCGTTTGTGTGAAAATGTTCGCGTCCAGAGTGCACTCGCTGATGGCTTTTTAAATGATCAGCCCTATGAAATGCCATTTGACACTCGGTGCAGTTATAAGGTTTTTCACCTGTATGAGTCATTTGATGGATTTTCAAACTCCAAGGAGTTGCAAACGTCTTTGTGCAAAAAGAGCACTTGAGTCGTTTCTTTCCATTGTTTAAGAGCTGAAGGTTCTTTTCACAATCAGGATTTTCATCTGTGTTAGAATGTTGCTGAAGTGCTAATGAATTTGACCCAAAACATGCTTCTTTACAATCAGATTGTATCAACATATTTGTGTTCGAAGTCTTAACTGGTTCACATTTAATTTCACTATCATCATCATCACAGAGCGCTGCCAAGTGTAATCGCTCTACAATCACAAAACAATTTTTAGTTTTTGTTGTATCACTTGGATTTTCACCACAGACTGCTGGACGATCATAACAAGGATCCTGTTTCACAAAAACGATTTCATCGACAAGATCGGCTTTTCGTCCCATTTGAAGAGGTTTCGGTCCATCTGTACCCACATCGCTACCGGTAATGCAATGATCGTCTCCATCATTGCCAAGGTTATGCGTAGCTTCAGACTCGTTCATGGACTCTTCAGCAAGAACATTTACCGAAAAAGACGGTGGCTCGAATTGAGGTTTAATTGCTCTTCTTTGATTTTCATCAGGTACTGCAGGGCGATCAAAACCAGGCTCCTCTTTCAAACGAAACTTTTCATCGACAAGATTTTCTGTTGTTCTACAGTTCGTAGCAACACTTGGAGCTGATAATCCAAAAACCTGAGTTTCCATCATCGAACAAGAGCCAAAATTTATTTCAGGAGGTTCCTGTTTGACTGCAAGCAATTCAAAATTATCACTAATAATATGGTTTGAGAGGTTAACCATAGCTTCAGACACACGTGCAGAACTATCGACACAAATGCTAGTCGAAAACGCCATAGAATCAAATTCGGATTTTATTTCCGGAGACTGCAGAACGTTGTGTGCATCACCTAAATCGTTCATTTCAATGTCAGGAGTGACAATTAAATGTTCACTACCCCCTTGATTGTGAAAAGCATCAGTTTCCACGCCGTGTTCGATTGCAGGCCCACGACTGTACCAAAGTCGTATCACTAAGTTTTGGTCTGGCGCACGAGCCATCCATTCTGCTCTGCCAGCCGTTGGTTCAGGACAGAGTTTAATTTCACCACACATTAAGGATTTCACCATGGAGTGTAAATCTCGGATGATTTTTATGGATTCAACGTTTTCAGAAGACATGAACTTGAAATCCGATTTCCAGTCACGTATATCTTGCGGTTTCGTCATCGTGAAACTTTCCTGCTACGTCACCTGTAACAATGAAAAAATAATAGTTTAAAATTCGTGTGCAAAATCTATCGATGAAATAAAAGACTAGTCTTTATCAAAGAGTATTTACTTTTAAACACTACCAGCATTGCTTAAAATCACAGGCAATGTTTATTTATCGATTGTATCTGACCAGTGAATGACCATTTAAGGTTTCATATGAATTCAAAATTTATTTAATTTAGGCTACATAAAACCCAATCTAAACTTAAATCAAATACTGCATTAAAAAAAAAAAGCTAAAATAGAAATATTGATTATTAAAGACCACATAGAAAACCGTGAATGACCAGTTATAATTGAGTGAATATAGGCAATATTAGTAATTTTTAGCACAAACTATGTGTAAATAATAATGTCATAAAAGTTGGCTTATCATTTTACAATTTGAAGATAATGGTCATTCACTGGTCAGATCACCCTATTTGTACTATTTTTCAAATTTTGTAAGAAGCAAGGTTATCAACGAATGCCGTTATTGCAAGCAAACAAAAATGAAATAACAGAAATTGAGTTGAATTAAAATGAAGTCTTTTATTATGGAAATTCCATGAATCAAGAGATCTCTAGGTCGAGAGAGCTATTCACACGTACAGTATAATGAGCAAAATAAGTAATTACAACAAGCAGTAGCTGAAGGTACTGTAAGCACTTTAAATTTAGTTTAACATCATATACATGAATACATTGGCGGCCGAAAAAAAGCCCACATGGAAAAATGCACACTTGTGGGCTTCCCACAATGCAAAATGTCCATACCGGCCTAGGTTATTAAGAAAAACAAAATTCATTAACATGCGTTCGAAGCCGACCTCATCTTTTGGGAATCCCTGGTAGTGGTTGCAGGAGGCTAGGTTAAGTTAGTTAACTAACCAAATTCGCATGTGAAAATCATGTTACATTTCCGCCAGCAGTTGTTGCAAAAAAATGTAATTAGACTTATTTTGTGGGTTTTATTTCTTGTGAGCTTTTTCCCCTAGTAAAACTGCATACACAATGTACAGTACAGTATTCATTACACTTCTGAAATCGCTTTTAAGGACTAATTTTATTATAGTCCATCATAACGCAAACATTTTTTCATTATAATGCATTCAAAAGTGAGAAAGGTTATGTTTTATCCTTTTGATGGAGGTCCGAAACCATTTGTAATGGTATTGAGTAGCAAACCGGAAAACCAGAGTACTACTGTATTGATATTCACGTCATTCGTATGCCACAAATTTAGGTATATTTGATAATGGCCTACTGTATTAAATGAAAAGTACCGTTTATTTATCATTGATAAACGACATTAATTTGATTCATAATTATAGCGTAAGTTATCAATGGGTGAACGTCAACACAAAAACCAATTGCATCTGGGACACGAAAAAGCACCAATGTTTTTGCTGACATGCATAAAACACAGCTGGTTAATTTTTTTGTGCATTGCAAGAATCGTTCATATGTGTTTGCATATGCCTTTTCATTGTTGAACTATGGGCAAATTTCATTTCACAATGAGAGCAGGCAAACGGTTTTTCACCAGTGTGAATTCGAAAATGAGTTTTCAAATTTGACACTTTAGCGAATTGCTTGGCACAAACTGAGCATGCGAAAGGTTTCACTCCCGAGTGCGTCCGCATGTGGTTTTTCAAAAAATCACTCCTATGAGATGTCACTTTACAAACGGGACATTGGTAGCGTTTTTCATCAATATGAATCATCTCATGAATTTTCAAATTACAAGCAACAGCAAAAGCCTTTGAACAGAACGAGCACTTGAAAGGTTTTTCTCCAGTGTGTAGCCGCATATGGTGCTTAAGATGGGACTGAAGAGCAAACCTCTTTCCACATTCAGAACATGAATAAGGCTTTTCGCCCGTGTGAGTACGCCGATGAACGATAAACGAATTGGACCAAAGAAACGACTTGTTGCAATCGGAACATTTGTATGGTTTTTCTCCAGTGTGGATGCTATAATGCTGTCTCAACGTTTCTAGCGACGACATATCCTTTTCACATTGGAAACATTTATAACTTGCGACATCCTTATGAACGGTTCTCAAATGGCGGCACATTTTTCTGGAACTAGAGAATGTCTCTCTGCACTGGAAACACCCATAGACGTTTTGATCAGCATCACTCTGTGTACGATCCAATACAGGTTCGAATTCTGAATTGGTTGACGTAGATTGAAAGCAACCGTAAAAAGAGTCACTTTGTACATCCGCAGGCAAAGCGGAAGAAGTAACGTTCAACATATTTGTTTTCGAAATTCTAACCGATTCGCTTTCGCAATTATCATCGGAAAGCGTTGGCACATTGTACAAATCCAACCGCTCCAATTTGACCGAACAGTTTTTAATTTTTGTAGTATCACTTTGATTTTCATCGTGCACTACTGGACGATCATACCAAGGATATCGTTTCACAACAAGAGCTACATTTCTTCCCGTTTCAAGTGGTTGCCGTGCGTCCGTATCCATAACATCGCTAATTTGAGAATCACGTGTATCAATGCCAAAGTTATTCGTAGCTTGAAATGTATTTGCAGATTTGTCAGCACAAATAATTGTTCTTAAAGAAACTGAATCAAAGTCAGGTCTTAGATTTTCATCAGCTAATGCAGGTTGATGGCAACCAGGTTCGTCTTTCACAATTAAGTTTTCATTGTCAAGATATTCCTGTGTTGTGCAGAACTGGGAGTTGATGATAACAATTGGAGCTGGTGAGCCAGAATCCTGAGTTTCAATCATCAAACATGAGTGACAACTACTTTCAAGAGGTTCTTGTTTGACTGCAACCGATTCCAAATTATCACTAATAATATAAGAATCATCTCCATTGTTTCCGGGGTTAACCATTGCTTCAGACACACTTGTGGAACTTTCAGCACAAACGAGGCTAGCGGACAAAGCCACCGAATCGAATTCGGAGTTAATTTCCGATGACTTCTCAACGGTAAGCGTATCACCCGAATCGTTCATTTCGATGCTCGGTGTGACAATTAAATGTTCAACACCCTCAGGATTGTTAAAAGTATCATCATCATCCACGTTTCGTTCGCAGTCGTACCATAGTCGCACCAGTAAGTTTTTGTCCGGCGCACGAGCCATCCATTCTGCTCTGCCAGCTGTTGGTTCGGGAACGAGTTTGATGTCACCACAAATCAAGGAGTTTACAATGCATTGTAAATCTTTGACGACTGTTAAATATTCAATAGTTTGGGTAGATATGAAATTGAATGGCAGTTCCTGCTGTTGAATATCTCTTGGTGTCGTCATCATTAAAATTTTTTCCTATTTTACCCTGTAGCGATGAGAAATACAAGTCCTTAAAAATGCTTGCAGGTCGCTAAACGATTAAATATTCAGGATCGTTTTGTCAAGGATATTTGTTCCGACACGAAACGATTTTTTTTTCATCGAGTCTTATAGATTAGAGAATGGAAATTATACGGTATAGGTAACACCTCGGATTTCTATAACAATTATAACAACATATTGAGTAGTCTATAAAATCATCTCACCAACAATTAATACTTCTTCGTTAACTTGTCCAAAAAATGTCGAATGTCGTCGTCATCGAGAATGTCAGCTAAAACCACAACACAACAACTAGAAAACCTGTATTTTAAAGAATGGAGGTCATATTGTATCTAATGACCACCATGTACAGACACCATTTCTTTCAAGTTATTTCGGAAATTTGTAAAATTATGAAACAAAAAATATTTTTTATAAACAAACATTACTAAAAAACTTACTTTCCGTTTCCAGTTACGGTGGTCGCTAATGGAGCTCACTGTTTGTAGCGCTTAGGCTACGTTCACGTTGGACGCTTTTTCGCTAAAAACGCTCATAATCGTCCAAAGATAGTCGATAAGTTTATGAATTACATAGAACCTATATTGGTTATCAACTATATTTGGACGTTTATGAGCATTATTAGCGAAAAAGCGTCCAACGTGAACGTAGCTATTTTGACACTTGAAAGCGAAAGATTACAAAAACTAATATTTAACACTTTACATACTCTACGTGCGTTTGTTGTGAGTTGGGTTTAAAGACCGGGCCAGGTTAGAGGAAAACGAACAAAATCATATGAAACACATTTAAAATTGATTAATCTAACCTATACCCATGCTGGGTGATTACATTACTTTTACTATTACACACTCGAGTTGGCATACCGGAAAAATCAAGCTCGTCGAAGAATTCTGCAAATTTTTGCCCTATTCCGATGCGTCTTAGCAAATGTCTATACCCAAACATCGAACAAATTTTATGAATCGCAGATAGCTTAGGGAACGTGCAATTCTGACACTAATAAACGTCAAAGTTTAAAAAATCAACTTTATTGAAAAAACGATTGATTTAATGATTCATTACAGAAATTGATTTGTTTCGGCTTCCGTCTTTCTTTCATGCAAGCATAATTTTTTTGTCAGGGGTTTCAGAAAATTGTAAAGTGTATGTGAAGTTATTATATACATCAAGCGGGTCCGTATATTCTGGGCGAAGCCAGATATTGAAGCTAGTCCTTCATAAATTGGAAATAAACAATTAGGTACAAAATCGGTATTTATCATGTCACCAGTACAATATAAAAAATTGTATGAATGAGTAATTTATTTGCAGTCTTCAATGATCCCCCAGTTTTTTTTATTACAAAACATACAATTAGAGCCAGCCACAGTTTGGTGCATCCTACATAATTTATTTTTTACTCAAATCCTCAAAAGTAGCATGTTTTATTTGCAAAAATATGATAGCCTAGTTGTTTTAAGTGGTCGTAATGTTATTGAACCGCAGCCCTCAACTATAGTGGATTACAGATGGAAAAAAAGCCTAAGTTCATCTTCCAGGGAACGGTAATATCCCTACTACCTATTATTGATTGGTTATTTATACAATATTTTTATGCATGTACTATTATTATAAATAAGCAAAACATTCAACTGTTGAAATTGAAAATTGAAATAAAAAATACTGGTTTGATTGTTATTGACCAATTGAAATATTAAACACTTAAAAAGCTTAATAGTGGGTAAATTTTGGGGGTCTAGAACTGATCAATTCAATCTGTATTATTTTATACTAGCGCTATGCCCGTCAAAAATGACGAAGTTCTTAGGTGGTAAAAAAAAACAGGTTCTGTTGTACGAGTTCAAGTGGCCCAGTGGGTAAGGTGCTGCTACAGCTGCTATTTGAACCCAGGTTCGAATCCCATGGAGGGAAAAATAAACTTTTTTTCTTTATGATTTTCTCCATCTCAGTGTGACAGACAAACGAAGCAAATTATATTGTTAAGATGGGAAAATTGAACTCAAAATTCAAACAATTTGAGAACCGAACTGTGTCCTGCAACGGATTGTGTTCGGATCTCAAGGGTCCACCGTAGTTCCATGCCGACTTTTTGTTAGTTTATTCGCCTGCATGAAATCTCAATAGGTGCGTTTTCAAACTTCTTTCTCTGGCGAATTTCTTTGTACAAATGCAACACTCGTGAGGTTTATCGCCCATGTGAGCTCTTATATGAGCCTTCAATTGTGGCAAAGTGGAGAATTTCTTTGGGCAAAGCTGACATTCATGAGGTTTTCTCCCATTATGCAAGTACTGGTGTGTGTTCAGGTTGGTCAATTGAGAGAACGTCTTGCCACATTCCGAACATGAGTAAGGTTTTTCACCTGTGTGAATCCGACGATGACTATTTAATTCATGCCATCGAGCAAACGCCTTGTCACAATCGGAACATTTGTATGGTTTTTCTCCAGTGTGGATTCGCTCATGGATTTTCAGTTTATCTGCTAATCTGAATTTCTTTTTGCAGGTGACGCATTTAAAGGGCTTTTCACCTGTATGAATTCTCATATGGAATTTCAAAAGTGACTGAAAAGCGAATCTCTTTGCACAAACGGGACATTTGAATGGTTTTACTCCAGTGTGAAGCTCGTAATGACGCATCAACACTTTAAGTGTAGACAACTCCTTTTCGCACTCAAAACATTTATAACTTTTGGCATCCTTATGATGAGTTCTCAAATGATGACGCAAATTTTTAGAGCTCAAAAATGTCTCTCTGCATTCGAAGCATCCAAAAATAATCTGGTTAGCATTATGTTTCTGAACCTTCAAGGGTTCCGATACTGAACTTGTTGTTTTAGAACAAAAGCTGTTGTTCGAATGAGCTTTTTCCACTTCCACACATGAACCAGATGAAACATTAGATGTAACTATTTCCGAGCTTCTAACAGATTCAGTTTGATGTTGGCAATTGTCTGCATTCGGCATTGTAAAATTGAACCGCTCTAAAATCACCGAACAGTTTTTCGTTACGGTTTTATCACTATGATGAACAGCCGAGGGGCCGTGACAAAGCTCTTGCTTAGGAACATTTTTATTGACCACATTTGTCTTTGTTCCTTGGTCCGAAGTACCTCTTGAAGTCGACAATTCAGAATTTTGGTATTTCGTCATCGACCTTGAGGAATTGGTTTGAAGCGATTCTCGTGCAACAGCGTCACTACTTGAAAAATCACCCGCATCATTGCGAAGATTATCCAAAGCATTCGTGAAAACTTCCGCACAAATATTTGTCGAAACAGACCCTGAATGCAGTCCATATTCCATTGCTTCTCCTAGATTTTTATCACCAACTGCAGGGTGATCACAACCAGGTTCTTGTTTCATGCTTTCATCCAAATAATTTGCTGTTTTTTTATAGTGTGTGGCAACACTGGGAGCTCTTGATCCAGCAGTTTCAATCTGAGTTTCCGCAATTGAACAAGAGAGAAAGCTTCTTTCAACATGTTCTTGTGCCACTGCATTCAAATCTGAATCATCGCTCTGAGAAGAATCATGTAAATTGGTTTCAAGGTTATCCATAACTTCACACATATACACAGAATCACCAGAACCAATACTAGTTGAAATAGACACCGAATGAAGTTCAGGTATTTCCGGCATCATCACAATGTTCTGCATATAACCCGAATTCATCCCTTCAAAATCAGATTTTGAAAGCTCGGAATCTTCGGGATTGTCAAAAGCATCAGTTTCCACACTGTATTCAACTGCAGGTTCACAATTGTACCAAAGACGTACGATTAAGTTTTGGTCTGGTGCATGAGCCACCCATTCTGCTCTATGGTCTGTTGGATCAGCAACAAGCTTGATGTCACCACGAATCAAGGATTTCACCATGCTTTGCAAGTCTTTGATGATTGTTATGGATTCAATATTTTCAGTAGTCAGGAACATGAATTCCGAATCTTGCGGATGAACTTTTTGTGGCGTCGTCATCGGAAAAACGTCCTTCTAATTTATCTATACCAATGATGAGAAATAAAAATAAATTAAAATTTTAATTTTGTCAATTCATACAGGAACTACCGGAAGTTGAGTTAAGTTTTGATCATGATTCCTGACCAAAGAGTATAGTCATAGCCAACAAGTAATAGAGGCCAGTTCATCGTGAGCGCTTCTCAGAGAAATTTTGACCGGAGTGCATTTTCATTTTTTCTCCGCCGGTGGCGCCACTGCCACCCTCTTATTTAACATTGTGGCTG
>JAQIWH010003805.1:0-18734 GCA_034695005.1 Cryptops parisi
GTGGTAACGAGTCAATAACTGCTTCACTGTTTGAAACGCAGTTTCGTTTCTGTGATTATTTTTTGGTCGTTGTTGTTGTTGTTGTTGTTTTTTGCTTCCTTCAGCCCATGAAGCTTTAAGAACAATGCACTTTCACCAAAAATAAACGGCGATGTTGTTAAGAGTTCCGTATCTTCAGCATCTCGTCCTTTTAAATTTGTTTTCTTCTTCCCGTTTCTTACTGGCTCGTAGTAGCTGGAGAACGATCAATGACCAATCCCGATGCGTGCAATTTAACTGTTCAAAGTGTACAAAGCTGTTGGCTGTGAAAGCACGTGCTGGCTCATTGCCCACCACCATCTGATCACGAGCCCGTGAATCATTGAAGCTTGGTCAGTGACAACATCGTTTTGTCGTAGGTACAATAGCAGTGTTTGGTACAATAGTAGTGTTACAATAGTAGTAGTGTTTGGTAGGGGGTGCTACCAATGTGCTGCGCGATGAATGAATTATGATTTAAAATTTTTTTAATGGAATTATAAAATAAACTTTGTATAAAATATACATAAGAATAACATTCGTTGAGCGAAAGGCTGAAGAAGGTCACACAGATTATTATTTTTTTTTATTTAAAAAAAAACAGATCAACCTGTTTCCCAAAGCTCTTCACGCACCCGATCTGGTTTCTCGCGTTGATTATACAGGGTGTTCCTAAAAGGATCTAAATTTGACCACAGATACTCTACACATCAAAACAAAGCAGATAATTGATATAAAGATAAGTCCGAAAGAAAATGCATTCTTTCTGTTTCTGAGATAACACAGGGTGCAGTCAACGTGATTGTGCATAGCTCGATTATAATATAATTGAAGGGTCTGGTGTAAAAAAAGTGTTAACGTTATTTTTCAAGGAAAACGCGTTTAAAGATCCGAACTTGCCTTGCTGTCTATGGGCTACTTTACACTTGTTGCACTAATATCTTTGCACATATTTTTGTTTCGCTCAAAATTATGCGTCAGGGAGGTGGAAAAATGCTTCTAGGTCATTTTTGACAAAAAAATGTTACTTAACATTATTTTATACCAGGCCCTTCAATTGCTGTAGGTGTCATTATGCAAATGACTGAAAATGAGTATGCATTTTTGGACCCATGTTTTTTATATGGACTTTAGCTTTGTTTTGATCCATAACAACCATGATTAAAATTTGATTAGATCATTTACCCACCGGTACAGGTATATATTATATAACTTAGGTGGGGTTGCCACTTGTCCTTTATTTGAAATGATGTCCTTTATTTTTAAAGGACAGCGTACTATTTGAAGTTTCAACATTTGGGCATTGTAACATTATAAATAAATAAGTACTATAGAATATCGACGATATTGTATAGCACACTTATCTATGACAACTTGCAGGCAACCCTATGGTGCCCTATACTATATCTATACTACTTTATCGTTGTTTAAGTTATGATGGTGTAGGTAATTTCATTTCTAACGCTGTAATTGTGTAAAAAAACAAAATTATGTAGAAACGTTATAAAGTGGAATCCGGTTATTGTAATCACGGATAATGTTATCAATCGGCTATTGTTATCATTATCAATCGGTTCCAAGACATTGTTTAATGTTTTATATTCATTGTTTAATGTTATCAGCCGGCTATTGTTATACATTTCTATTATTACTTACTGTCCACCGATTAATATGGTTTCATAGATTGAAGGAATTGTCACAAATCATTATACTTAAAAATCATTTTTTTGCATCACTGTTCCAATCTATACAATAATGTTTCATTTCATCATGATACAAATTCTTTTAAATTTATTTTGTCTCCGATTACTGATGATAATACATTGGATAAAAATTTTCCAACAACAGTTTCCGTAGGTGGAATATGCCATTAAGAATTAGAAGGCAATTGAATGAATCAATGTCCAGAGTACAATTTAAGAAATTTGCAAGATAATATCTTTGTTAACCTTAATTTGTAGTTTCTTGTTTGTATTTTGTATTTGTCTTGCTTTTTTGATTTTGATTTTGTTGTTTCTATTATTATTATTTTTTTTTTAAATTTTGGTCTTTATTGGACTGGTAACAATAAACAATACAAAAAAGCACTGAGTGGTCGCAATAACCGAATTCCACTGTACCGGTACTCCATCTATTATCTTCAAGGTATCTATTTTTAAGCATGCCGTTTGATGTTTACAAACATGATCAATGTCCAGTTTTTCACATGTTATTGAAATGACATGTGTCAGAGTATCTTTTTTTTAAAAAATTATTTAATTTCTTTTTAACTACTTTTACTTGAACAACTTTGCCGAAACGATTTGAGGGATTTTTATCTATAAATTTTGTGATAATCGTAATCTAATATCAGTTTTCACTGATTCCATCTGTTCATTTGAGTATTGCGTTGGTTCGTAGCATAAAGATATTATCAACACAATAAAAAATTTTCCGTAGAACATATGCTGTTCTGCTTATGTGATACACATGTGGATATACTGTATGTACAGTGTTACAGTTATAAACGTACAATTTCATAGTCTTTTTTTTTTAAATAATGATAAAACAACAACACGGTGTTTTGTTTTACATTTTTTTATTTTAAATATAGAATTTCAAAAGCGTAGAAATGTATAAATTATTCAGTTTTTTGCGAAAGATACCGGAAACTTTAAAAGTTGGGTATAGGAAAAAAAAACGAGCGAAAACTTAATTATAGATGAAGCAAATAAGGAAATGTCAGAATATTCAACACTGGAATTGATACTTATCGTTTCACTGTCTTCTTCTCCAAAGAATTTTTTCTCTCTTGCGTGTAGTTATTACAGAGAAATGTAAAGCGTTCGATTCTGGGTGAAAAGTATTTAATTTGTAATTAAGGGTATTTAGAAGTATTTCCTGTTACCGTTCTTCAACAGTAGTTAGGAAAAAATGGAAACAATTAATACCGTAGTTATTGATCAATATACTTACTAGTAAGTAACTTGTGTGGAAACAACTACATTTTAAAATTGCTTTTAAGTATACTTTTTATATACCCTACTATCATATACAGATATAACGTATGTACATACATAATGCAAAATAATTATTTTTGATTTCTACATGTTTCGATTTATGCGAATTAAAATTTATGTAATCTTTGAGTCATTCGATATTTGATTTATGCGAATGAGTGTTTCCATTTTCGTTTTCTACGAAAACGAAAACGCCTAATTTTTGATTTATTTATTTATATATGCGATTTTTTTTTTGCATTGGACTTATGCTTTTTTTTATTTATGCGAAGCACTTATGCGAAGGTTCTCGTTTTATGCGTATTTGGTACTTTGAATTATACTGTATATTCTCATAAAAGATTATAGATAGCAGTGTATACAGTGCGTTAAATTTCCATTTCACAAATTCACTCACTCGCACGTGAAGCTAATATAAAGAATATATAAACATTGGTGTAAAAAGAATGGTTTTGATTTCTCTGATAATTTTTTATTTCTGAAGGATAAAACAGATTAAATTGATGGAAACTGATTTATCTAAAGCCTATGACACTGTGGAAAGAAACCATACAGTATATTATCCATAACTGAAAATTCCGCCAATTAGAGAAATTGCCATATTATCGAGCATACATTGAATTATCTAACGTAGTATTTTGCTAGATTAATAGTGGTCGATATCCGGTTGTTGCATGTTGAGTACCACCGAACTATGCTTCTGGAATATGATTTTTTTAAAAACTAAAAATCAGTTTATGGAAAAATTGTTATCAATTAAGAGCATCGCGTAAGTTTTCCGCTAGTCATTAATGGAAGAACACCAGTTCATGTCTATTGAAGATTACAAGTATTGTATATTGATTATACAGTATGTTGCATCCATCGTGCCCTGAACATAGATAGAGAAGATGTTTGGGACATTCCCAACCCAACGACTTGATTCTGTGGTGTATATTTCATAATGCTTCCGAAAGTTAATTATATTAAAGACACAAAGTGAAGGCAATGCATTTGAATTACTGTAAAGGAGAACGCTTGAAACTTACCAAGTTGAGCATGTACTCAGATTGAGTTTTTCAGGACCAACTTACTTTTTTGAGGACAAAAAAATTGCCCTCAAATTTTCAAACCTGTCCGAGAAAAGTTACCAAAAAAATATAGAAACCATATTTATTTTTTTTCACTAAGGTATACACTTTTTTCATTTTTTGTTGAAGCAACGATATATATTTATTCTTCTGACCTTCCTTGTTAAGTCGCTTTTCTTTTTTCTTTTAACGGTTATTGCGACCTCGATTTTGTAGAGAAAAACTTAAGTGAAATTGAAAGTTTCCTTTTGGACGTTATTTCTTTTTTAGTCTTGTGTCTCATCCATAAAGAAAGACTATTCGAAATTGCACTTTTACTACACTGTCTACTGAATAGTTGTTGTAGATTAGTTGATGTCAGTGGGTCAGTCACATATTTTTAATATGGCTCTTTTCTGTTGAACCTACTTTGCTGTTGACATGATTAGTTTTTTTTTTTTTGTCCATATCCGAAGGAACCACCGAAAGTAAACACTTTTAGTCTTGTTGAAATTCAACAAGAAATTTATTGCATTTACGTAATGTTACCGGCGATGTATAGAATCCTCTTTTGGCAAAGTATGAAATATCATCTTATTTAAATGGTATAATTTTCAACAAAGCTCTTCAAAACAAGCTACCTACTGTATTTTCACTAAATGCACTATGTTTTGGAGCAAATATCTTACGTATAATTGTTTAGGTTAGTTTAGATTAGGTAGCAATGTGTTTGTTACTTGCAATATATATATAGAATCCAGAATCCTCTTTTGGCAAAGTATGAAATACCATCTTGTCTAGATGGTATAGTTTTCAACAAAACTCTTTCAAAACCAGCTATTCATACTGAATTCACTATGTTTCGGAGCAAATATTTTGTAAACGCATAACAATATAGGTCAGTTTAGGTTAGTTAACGTTTTCTATAAAAAATTATTAAGCTTAAATTTGGGTTTAACTATAAAAAATAATTAAGCTTAAATTTGGGTTTAACTTTAAATCTAACTTAAACTCTTGAATAACGTAACTATTCCAATGCTACACATTTTGCCAAAAGATGATAGGAATTCTGTACAATGCTTACTGGATTATATACATTGTCGGTAGTTATTTCTAAATATTCTAATTAGAAATCATGATTTTTTAGTACTTCGTATTATCTAGGTAGGTTCTAGTGGCAGGCATTTTATTTTTATTTTTTGGTGATTGGACTTCAAGACATGTCAAGCAGTGACCTAGAAAGTGAATTTTAATGTTGTTTTTTGAAGAGTTTTTAGTAATAAGACGATTGATCTTTTTTCCAAAAGGAAAATGAAAACAAGGATCCAATTTCAGGTTGGATGCTCATTGAGATGAGTGAAGATGAGCTTCTCGGTTCAGGAACCTTTAGTTGTTTTTTTCCTCACAAATTTACTAAACAAATGTAATAATTTTTTTTTCCACAAAATTTTAAGTGTTATGCATTAACTATATTGGCTCATCAAAAATATTGGTTCACGAGTTTTCGAATTGAGAGCATGTTTCATCACGATGATGTTTTTGTGGTTTTACATAGTTTTCGGAGCGGTCTTTGGTGTTTTCTTTAGGTACAAAAAATCAATCCCATCAAGAGAATGGAGAAAAAAAAGTTATTATATATATCCACACCCTGTTTTGTAAGACGTACACAATAGGTTTCGGAGAATGGAAAATCGATATTTTTTATTAGTGTAATTTGTGAGGTGTTAATTTTGTTTTGTGTTGTGTGCACGCCCAGTTTTGCAACTGCAATTTTGTTATTTAGCGCTATACTAGTAGTTTGAGCCAGATTCATTATGGAAAGAAAAATACAGGGAGTCTTCGAATCATCAAGGCAGCCCTAATTTAACTAGATGAAAATTTGTGATTTTCTAAAAATCTTTGGATGAAAATTTTTGGTTCATCTTCTTATCGATGAATCAATTTGTTAAAGGATTTCTGAAGGGCCTGGTGTAAAAGGGTGTTAAGTAACAGTTTCAAAATTACGAGGTGAACGAGTCTAAAGATCTGAACTTGTCTTGTTGTCTACGGGCATCTTCTCACTTTTTTGCATTAATATCTATGCATTTATTATTGTTTTGCTCAAAATTATGCGTTAGGAAGGTCGAACTCCACCTAAGACATTCGAAACTGCTTTTTAGTCATTTTTGACAAAAATGTTACTCAACATTTTTTTACACCTTAATTAGTGTTACAGGTATTTTTCAGTTTAACGAAAACTATCAAAACCAAAATATATAGTAGAGTAATACAAGTATATTATCACGCAAAAATGCTACGTGTAGTATTGGTACTCAAATTTGGTAATAGTCCAGTTTTAGTTAAATGTTTTTATTTAGATATTTGATTAATTAGCCCATATCTGCCACAGGGAAATGACTATAAGTTAGTATCAGATCGTGACTCAAATGTCACCCCATATTATCATCTTTGATGTGAATCAACTAGTTTTCGGAAGGGATAAGATTTGACAGACAAAGTGGTCCGATTCTCACCTATTGATTATCTGAAATTGTTTTATCTTATAACGAAACTTATAGCGTTGATTTTGATTATATTTTTTGCCATGGTGGTAAGATAATTGAAGGGTCTGGTATCTGGTGTAATAAGGGTGTTAAATAACATTTTTAAAATTTCGAGGAAAACGCGTTAAAAGATCTGAACTTGCCTTCAGATCTTTAGGTACAATTATTTTTCCAAAAAAGTGTTAAATCTTCTTGTATATGGAGAAAATTAGGGAACCCTGTTTATGTTGTTCTTTGATTAATTTCTGATGAAAGGGCACATCACCCATTATAATGAAGACGTTCGGGACACCCTATATATTTGTGTACTGCTATTCTCTGACACTCATTATATGCAAACTCAATAACTGACATTGCAAATGCAATGCAAACTCTGTAACTGACATTCAATGCATGTTCACTATCTGTTTTGAAACTCGCAAGTCCAAGAAAACATTAAGATCGGATTATCGGAAGATCGGATGTTAGATCGGAACATCTTGCGAATTATAAATGTATTAAAAAGGCAGTTGCTATTCCGTTTGATATAGGCCTGTGCATTGATTTGTCATTGGGGTTGAAACCAATATGGTGTCATGTTAGTGAGTCAGTTTTGTTTCAATTCATGGTCAGCTCATTGAAAATGAATTTGTTCATTGAATGTGAATGTGTATATATATATATAAATATATTGCATATTGATTAGTACAATTATAATTGAACATTATTTGTCAACGTAACCGGTTCAGGCTGGGTTTTGTTATCTGTTTGATATGGCAAGTATTTTAGTTGTACCATTCGTTTAATTTAACATTATGCAACAAATTGCATAATGTAATGTTACATCGAATGTACTTGAACCGTGTAAAGATTCTTTTTTATACGCTTCATATTATTTTCACTTGTGAGTTGAGTGAGTGAGTGAGCTGGGGATTTTATTTATTTTCCAATAGAACGATCCGGCGGGATCACTAAAATTGCATGTGATACATATTGAAATATTATACAAATTATTTAAAATAGGTTCACGTATACTGCCGGATTGAACGGATACAGCCACCTCCAGGTGTTTATGATAATATTCTGTATAGTCCAATGTATCAAAACTTGCATAAAGTGAGAACCGCTTAAATCGAAAACCGCGTAAGTCCACTGTAAGAATAATCGCATAAATCGAATCGAAAGTTACTGAAATTGAAAATTGAATTTTTCAAAATTCGCATAAATCGAATATCGCGTTACCCAAAGATCACATTAATCTAAATTCGCATAAATCGATACTTGCAGAAATCGAAAATGGAATCACTTAAAACTCGCATAGATCGAATATCGATTAACTCAAACATCGAATAAATCAAAATTCGCATAAAGCGAAACTACATATAAAGCGTATTCTTAAAAATCATTTTTAATGTACTTGTTTTCAAATACTATAGTAGGTGTTCAGGCACAATAGATGCAACGGTCAGGGAAAAATGAACGATTGTTTAGTTTGACAATTCTCACTGGAATTACTGTAATTACGTACAGATAATGAATGATACATAACTTCCCTTCGTGAAGTTATGTACTATTTTACTTAAGATGAGGACCACTTCCATTATAGCCTACTTCATAAAATAAAACCAGTGGTCAGCATATAATAAAAAATCCATAATGATCATCTTTCGGTTATTTGTCTTATCCACATCTATTATCGATTTATCAGTTGCCTAACTGATAATCGGAAACATTCTTGACCAATGCCATGTGTGAAAGCTTTGAAATCATTTTCACTTGTTGTATCTATTAGATACACTGATTCTATTGTATATCACTTTAGTTGTCTTTGATAACATCTTTTCAGTTTCTTATAAAATTTCATTCTTGCAATGTCACAACGTTCAACTTGTTCAACGTTCGGTAATATTGATGTAGTAGATTTAGTGAATTCTGTGGTAAACAAAAAATCTACCACAAAAATAGATAAAATGTTTTTATAGTCTTTATATTAGCTTCACTTGTGAGTGAGTTTGTGAGTCAGTTGGAATTTGAACGTATACTGCCATCTACATTCGTTTATGAAAAGATACCGTATAGTTCAATTTACTAAAAACGAAAACTGCATCCATAAGTCAATAAATAAAAAAATTGCACAAGTCCAATCTAAAAAAACTCAAATATATAAATCGAAAATTGCAGAAATCAAAAATGGAATTATTCAAAACTCTCATAAATCAAATAACGAATTACTCAACGATCGATAAATTTAAATTCGCATAAATCGAAACGTGCAGCAAATATGGAATTACTCAAAAGACGCATAAACTCAATATCCAATTACTCAAAGATTGCATAACTATTAATTCGCAAAAATCGAAATTTGCAAAAGTTTTTCTGCATTATGTAATGTACATACAGTATAATTGTATATGTCAGTATATGAAGAGTAGGCCTGTGCTTAAAAAGCATTTTGAATGTACTTGTTTACTCGTGTTAACTATTGCGATTGATTTAGAATATTGTTCGATTATTACCGGTACTAGGTTTGTCTTATGCGTTTTACTTGTTGATCTATGTGTTTTAGATGTTACATTGGTCCCTCTCAGACTGCATTAAAAAATAAAATAAATATGTTGTTAGTGTTAAAGCAGAAATGAAATTTCGAAATGATATTTTGAAAACATTTTCTAAGTGCAATCTATTAAAAGAGTGATCAAAAGATAGCGATTGTGGACAGTTTTCTAGTTCAGTAGCCAATATATGAATAACATTTCTTGGATTTTCAACACTTATCAACGAGGAAGTTTTGAAAATAATAAAAAATATAAATTCCCTCCATATGGACCATTGTATCCGGAAAATTGAATAAATGACAACATTATTCTATATAGGGTCATTGCATGTGAAAAATCGAAATTAAAAACTAATCCAACAAGTCAGTCGTCTCCTTTGATATTTTATAGATAGAAGTGACCTTTGTTTAAAACAATGTTTGTACCAAGTTTACGTTTCAAGGTTTAAGCATTAACAACAGCATTTAATTCGCAAGTTTATATAGATTATCGGTAACGAGTTGAGTTTCTGATGACATTCGCAAGGACTTAATTCTCGATATCAAAGATTAACCCAGGCAATTGATACTTAACTTCTTTTTTTTTTGGCACTGGAAGAAAAACAAAACAAGATGATATACAAAGTGTGTCTTTTATGAATGCTAGTTAAGTGCAGGGTAAAAGGTTATTAGTTTAGGTAACCCGTGCTATAGCACGTGAAGATATCGTTGTTTTTGTTTACACTCACTTGGTTATAGTTTTCCTTTTGTTGTGTTGTTTGTTTTTGCTTCTATGTATCTGACATTCTATTATAAAGATAGCATCCTACTTTATAAAATGCTTATGAGAATCCGACGTACTGAACGTTTCCATGACAACAAGTAAAAATCAAACAAACAAGTGTTCAGCCATTGGCTGAAAAGCATGGTTGCTATCTGTATGGTCATTGGCTCTGAATGTTGCAAAACAACATAAGTTAAAACAGTGAACTGAGTAATGAAAAAGAAAGCTTTTCCTTCATTGTTGACGGGCTTCTTACTACTGTAGTAGGCCTACAAATATTTGTTACCGGTAATGTATAGGATCCAAGTATTCTATACAATGTCTAGCCTTGTTTGGCAAAGCACAAAATAAAATAACACCATGTATACAACTGTTTAGGTTAGTTAACAACATTTCCTCTAAAAAAAATAATTTAACTTTTAACCTAACCTGACTTCGTAATTATTCCAATGCAAATTTCATATAGTGCTTAAACCAGGCTTTGCATTGTCTAGAATTCAATGGTTTGGTTGTTTTTTAAAATTATATGAGTGTAAAAAGTAAAGACTAACGAACTTAATAGGACTGCTATTAAAATAACTTATGCTTATTGATTTTTATTATTTAAAATGGATAAAAATTAATAAAATGGATGATTAAAAATTGTAAAATATTTTACAGGCAGACTGTTTTACCAAACCCACGTCACTGCACAAGTTTAAAGCTTTAAATTAAGAATCCCACAAAAATACATACGTGCAGACAGACAGACGAACCCTAAGTTTTAAAAATGACGTATTTACACAAGTACATTTCATGCACAGCATTGAATGTTTAGGCAATGTCTAGGAATACCCAACACTTGAAAAATATACCAATTTCTCCAAGGTACCAATTTTTCTTTTGTCGTCTTCATTGGAAGGAATAATACGTTTAAAAATGTTCACTCAAAACAATTGTATATGGATGAATGTTTGATACTAACGAGTCACTGGTATTAAAAAAGCATGTCAAATTTTCAGTTTGTTTGGTGTTCCTTGATTAACTAGTTTTGTCTATGGATCATAATTTCACAGGATGTGGTATGCCGGATGGCGGACATACCCATCCACCAAAAGCTTTTTCGAGTTCTTCGGCAACTGAACAGCAGAGGTGATCGTTGTATAGTGAAGAAATTACTTGCATACCGAGTGGTAGACCTTCTCGGGACAAGCCCAGTGTACAGTGAGTTGACGGAAGTCCCAAAACACTGAAAATTCCACAATAGATCCAGTTGGCAAACTGCACTGTCGACTGCGAGTGATATATCGCAGTGGTCGGACTTGTTGGGTAGAAAAAGACTCCATTGTCTCCCAGAAGTCGTTGAAATTCCTCTTTTAGTTCGTCGGAACTTTTGAGCGACGTTTCTATAACATCGGATGTAGGTTTAGGAAAGAATTTGTCGAAGAAGACGACCATGAGGAAACTCAGAGAATGAGGTGAACGGTTGAGGATCCATTTGACCAATTCCAAGTAAATGTTCATTTCGCCCTGAAAGAAAATGCATTGTTGTTAGAGGTTGTGCCAGAGTATAAGTTATATGGATACAAGTTTCTAGATGCCAAAGAATAAGATATTAACCTTAAAGTCTTCGGCGAGTTCCGTCAGGCGGATAGTGTTTCTGTTCATAATGGAATTCATGATCATTGCGAGTGAGTGGCTGAGTCTTGAAAGACGTACTTTTTGAACCACGATGCCGTATTTTTTCTCCAAGTACTTAATAGCCTGAAAGTAGGAAATCCAAAAATACTGTGAAAATGCATTTCAAAGAATAATGTTTGAAATTATACCTGAAAGGTCTACTAGTCTTATTTTAACCACAGATACTATGCCTCAAAACAAGGCAAAATGTCCATATGTCTCCAGAAATGCATACTCATGTGCATACCTGCAGCGATAATGGGACAATAGGTCTATGCAATTATGTGACTTCACCCTGTGTTGTCTCGGAAGGGAGTATTGCCGTTACCATGTTTTTATCGACTATTAGCTTTGTCTTGAAGTGTAGCATCTGCCATTAATATTCGAGTAGACTTTTTCAGAACACCCTTGTATACAGCTTTTAACTAGCGTACCTGCATCTGGGCTTTTTTAATTTCACGATTCACTGGACTGACCATAGGGCATCGTTCTAATTCATCCATATAATAAAACTTGAGCGTTTTCAAATCAACCTGTAACAGTTGAAAACTTTTGTAGAAGCTGCTTAACATTGAAAAATCATAGAATATCTGAATATTGCATTGCAATGTATCGATATCATCGATCTATATCTACCTCTTCATCTAAACGTAGCCTTGAAGCGTTTTCGCCAACCATAACTTTCAACATAGGCTTCAGATCGGATGCATAGCGACACATGGGACCTGTTGTGAAATGATGCGATACTGGTTCTTGTAGATTTGGAAGTTCCCCTCCTTTTGGTACAATATCTGGAAAACACGTGAAATTTGGGATTAATGGTTGTCTAATGACTGCAAACACAGATTTCTTTCATAAATTCGGAATAAACCTAAACTAGAGATTACACAAATGACTCAATACACACAATACACAATTTCACTGTGCATTAACATATCCGAGGGGTATTTTTGCGGCATAGTGCGAGGATATGATTTCTGTACTGATCTGTTATTTGTACCTACAAGTAAGGGGCGTCATCCGATGGGGAAAAGTGTTATGGTGAAAGTGTTATTATTATGGAACTTGAAACCAATCAAACCAACTCCATCTAGTAGCACAAAACGGGGCTAAAGCGTTGTTTACACACATACGTACACAGATGCATATACACATAGACCTGGCTTATTCTTATTAAAATGACAACCTTTAGGGCAGTGCGTGCACTCCACACAAACCTCAACTACCTACCTGTACTGATCTGACTTTAAAGGCAATCTACGATGCAGTTGTTTCATATGTGTATGTAACGTTATTGTATGCCTGATGAAGTGTTTTTCAATAACATGTCGTAGGGAAATTTGAGGGAAATACAGTATAAGGTCGTACAGCTATTCAAAGTAAACACCTTAAAAACGTCAGTGTGCATAGGCCAGTTCAGTATATTTAAGCTAGTAGCATGAACTCCCTAGTCCCTGACTGATACACGGTACATATTTTTCCAATCAAGTAATTAGTAAGGACTAGATTTTGAACCACACAAATTGTTTGTAATTGATTGTAAAAATTGGTAGCATAAAATTAAGTATCAGAAATGTTTTTATGTCATAATGGTGGGGTTATCGGTTCAAAATGCTGGCACTTATTTGCCAGATGGTTTGCATATTAGATTTGATTCTATTGAGCTTAACTAATCTATATTTAAGAACAAGTTTTATCGTTATTTACCCATGGTTGGTTTGTGTCCAAAGACTCCATTGAACATGGATGGAAAGCGGATGCTTCCAGCTAGATCACTTCCTATCCCAACAACTGAGCCCGCTGCACCCAGTAGACTTCCTTCACCACCTGAATTTTTAGATCGCATTATGATCCAATGTTAAATCGTGAAATATGTGATTGATCATGGCGTTTGTAGATTCATACCAGAACTAGCTCCAGCAATTCGTGTCGAGTTGTAAGCGTTCACTGTCGTGCCGAAAACTGGATTGGTACAGTCTGCCCAGTTAGCGCAAAGTTCAGGTGTATTGGTTGCCACCAGGACAATTGCACCAGCTTGTTTCATAAACGATACTACTGTTGCATCTTGATCAGCCGTCATATGCTTTCTAGCTAGAAGGCCGAACGTAAATCGAAGACCTGAAAAATTGAAAAAGAAACTCCATGTTAGTTTAAATAATCAGCCTTTACTCTACGTGCCTTAACTATACAGGGAATATCAAAATGAACGTTACACGTTGACAAGGCCATACATAAATATTGAAAAAAAATAATACAGGAAAGAAACTTGCTATGCACAGTCGATCAAAGTTCTGCAAGTTTCATATTGTACAGTATTGGCATTCGATTGATGTTTTGCACATGCGCTGATAGGGGACTCTTGCAACCTCACAGCTGAAGGCATTGCCAGAGTTGAAACAATGGGTTGCTATTGCCATCATGACAGTAGCAACTCATTGTTTAAACTATAGCAAGGCCTTCTGCTCTAGGATCACCATTTTGCAACAATGGGTCTCACGCCGCATGTACAAAATAAATTAGTCAATACGATATGAAACTTTTTAAGTTTTTCTGTCGATTGGTTCATAACACGTTCCTGTGTTATTATTTGTTAGTTAGTTATGGGCTTGTCAGAGCGTGGTATTCTTATTAAATTGGGATGTTTTTAGGTTTATGGAGAGTAAGGCACACTATATCATGCTATATTGCCGTATTTCAATATATCTAGTGGTTTATATTTCTTCTTGATGTCAGTAATCCTTAACGTAGGTTATGTCGAGCAAGCATCAGTTTCTCACTAATTACAACTCTTATTTTTCTCTTAGAGCTACCAAATTATTTTGTCTGCCCTTTAATCATTTTGCGAATACGGACATATGACATGCATTCTGTTTGTATCTTTTGGAGCGTAACACTTCTAGATTTCCAATGTTGGTTATTGAGTTTCTAGAATTAAACGGTGAAAATTTTATTTGCCTTTCACTGGAACATGCTCCTTTACAGAGATGGGAACTCCCAGAAACGGTGTATTTCTGGCCATTTCATCTTCACTTTGTGCACCAGATGTTATGAGTCTGTCGACAGCTCTGGCTTCTTCCAACGCTTGGTCGTATCTTTTATCGGTGACCGCATTCACGATGGGGTTCACTTTCTCGATACGATTGATAAAAACCCTGACCACCGTTTCACTTGACACCTTTAAAAAAATTATGAAAGTTAATGTAAATTCAACATCTTTAAATTCCTAGTTTTGAAATGATGTAGATTTTAGAACTTCTTGACCCTGATTTTGAAGTTGACATTCTTAATAGAAATCTTAAGAATGTTTCAACAAGAAAGAATGAAAAAGTTACCTGCTTTTTCCTAATTTGCGCAGCTAATTCGTGGGCTGGCATTAAAAGATAGGGACTCTGGATGGGTGGCAAAGTGTTGGTTTTGCTTCCCCATAAATAACTGAGGACTAATGTCGAGACATAGTCCAGGATGTTTCGAAGCATGTACATTAACCTGATGGTCAGGTATTTCGCACAAGCCGTAAACATAATCATGATGACGGACTAAAATGAAATAGAGAAAAAACAGAATTTATTAATCTCTTAAATTTGAATAATTCTTTGTTTCTATGCTTCGAAATACTTTTCAGTGTTATGCCATGGTGCAAATGCAGAAAAAAAGGCTTATTATATAACGAATAAGCGAGTGGTGGGTGAGATTGCAAAATTGCCAGAACGAGGAATAAAATAATGAATATTTTGTGACATTGATTTCTAGGTTAAAAATTTTAACAAGTAATTAAAAAAAAAACAACTGCGTTTTCGATAACCTCTTTTACAACTTCGTAATTACTGAAACAAACACGTGGAAATGTACTTTTGGCTGAAATATTTTAAAAGTGTTCATTTGAATGGATCGGTTTTATACTTTCAACAATGAAGGGCTGCCCACGTAATGAGATATAATAGAAAGCTACACTATTGTAATTGGGTAGTAAACTAAGAAAAAAAAGCATTTAATATTTTGTGTACAACAATGTGTGGTGGCTTAAACTGGCTTAAAATGTAGTTATATCGTCAGCAAACACTATTCGAGGAAAAACGGATCATTCGCGTGACAAAATCTCAGAACTGACTGAACAGTGATCCGTCTAAATTTCAACAAAAGGTTCCACGGCCTCAGTCTATGTTTAAAATTTCAGCTCTGCAGGTCTTCGGGAACCTACTAAAAAAAGAGCTCAAAGAAGTTAAACCATTTAACCTCGGAGTAAGCTAAATGAAGAGCTTAAAAACATTTGCTGGATTTTGTTTTTTGTATTTGGGATTTTTGTGTGTTTTGGTATACCAGTATAATTGTGTTTTGTATATCAGGGTTTTTTAAGTATTATATTTCATTATTTCCATATAGAATCTTGATGTACAGTACTTGATACAGTACCAGTCATTCTTGATGGTATTTCGTATATTCATCAGTAATTCGTTTAGCTGTTTCTTGTATAAACGAGTAATTCTTAGTATATTTTGTGAGTAATAAGTACAGTAGTAATTCTTGACGCGTTTTCTATAGTCAGATCAGTGATTCTTGATGTATTTTGTATCATGCTGCACTTTTACCTTAACATCTTACTGAATAAAACCCAAAAGTGACTTTGTTTTCGATTGCTGATTGGTTGATGAATTTAAAAGTTTAAACAATAAAGGCAACGACGAATCGGTTAATGAATGTTATTTTTGAATTAACATGAAATTCTCGCGCTATCTCTGTATTGTTGGGTCAGGTGGTATACATTTAAATTTCAAATAGCATTCGTTGATTTTTCAACTGGTTTAAGCTATAGATGTTATAGCATGATTAGATGATATATAACATGATAGTTTGTAGTAAATTAATGCTTCGAGATACCAACAATATTAATTTTTTGTATGATGATAACCAGTGAAATTATATTCTCATGTCTATCTTCATTTGATAGGATCATTCTTAAAAGGTTCAAATGATATTTTCATTTATGTAAGAAATGTGTCATATTGATTTCACGGAGTATATTTTTTTTCAACGTCAATAACGAATTAACTTTAATACGTATCAATAAATACACATTAACTTTAAATTAATCAATACATGTGATCTATTATGGACTTTATGCCTATTCAATGTTTGGAGTTTTAACTGAATTTATGCACATGGCAAGGCACTAAAAAACATTAGGCCAACAGCATTGCGAACTATTAAACGAATATTTGCGTTTATATTTCGTATTTATCAAACAAACATGATAATTTAGGCTCAATCGAAGAGTCTGGTGTGAAAGGGTGTAAAGTAATATTTTTGTCAACATTGACGTAGAAGTATTTTCGAATATGTTAGGTGCGATTCTATCTGCTTGACTCATAATTTTGAGCTAAACTACGATATGTGCAAATATATTTGTGCAAGAAGTGTGACGTTGTGAACTTGCATAGAAAGCAATGCAAGTTCAGATCGCGTTTTCCTCGAAATGGCAAAAATGTTACTTAAACTCTTTTACACCAGGCTCTTCTACATAGTATTTTGCTACGTTGATAATGGGCGATATTCGGTTGTTGCATTTAGAGTACCACCGAACTATCCTTTTGGAATTCCGTCGAATATTGTTTTTTTAAACTAAAAAAATAAGTTAATGGTTATCAATCAACAGCAGCGCGTCAGGGCTCAGCTAGTAACATGTTAATAACCTATTTTTTGTTATGTGTATTATTTTGCTTCATGATTTATTTCGAAACTACAATTAAACACGCATTGACGTAAAATAACGACAAATCTTCAGTGATGGTTGAAGAATGTGATTATTATGAGTGATAATATCGATATTGCAATACGTACAGTATTTTGCATTATCATTGTTTGCACTTTGGTGTGATAAATGAGATGTAAACTTGGGAGCAGTGATAACGTACTTTTGCATACGTTGATGTTAATCGAAATTACAAGTAACATGGCTGGGTGGGTGTTGTTAGTAATAATGTGGTAGAAATTATATAAATAAATTATATAAACTCTAAAATAATAGTACAGTTCGCTAAACAAAATCAGAATATGCAAGTAACGTGTGAAAAAAAATCGTTAGCTGAAGAAGAACCGTTAAAACATTTGACTCGAAAAGGGTTGTTGCAGCAATAGATTACATTTTCGAATAAAGATAATTGTTGTTGTAAGCATGAAATCTGAGAAATGAAAGAAAAATTTTTTGATTTAAACCAATCAACAGAAAAAGTAACCTACTTTTCCCTGTAAGGAGATAGCGATTTCCAAGCCAAGTTTTCCGTTGAAATTTTCCTCCGATGTGCTGGTGCACAGAGGATATATACCAAAGAAAGTTGTTTGCGAGTTTGTAAATTTTTTTTCCTGTCGTTGACAAATTTTTTTTTAGCAGCTAAGAATTTGTGACGTTTGACAGTGAACGTTTTGCATCTTCGTACGCACCCTTGTCGAAGGCTGTGGTGAATGGCATTCGGCAAGTTTGCAAGTGTGAGGTTCACAAGTGGTTTTAACTCTGCCTACTTTGGCATCAACAGTGTTTTTATCTTTGTATCCTAGAAACTAGCCATGACGTAACCGTTGACAACATTTCGTATCTTGATAGTTGAGCGTCAGATTACGGATTTTTGTTTTTTACTTTACTTCACTTCACACTTTATGTATGGACTGAAAAAAAATGTTCATTCCCTCGACGCACGAGGTATCTCATAAACTGTCACAAACTGGCTTGTTAGCATGGGTGAAAATCCAGAAAATAATGACTCTCGGTCGTGAGTCATCTTATAGCGAATCATAAGAAAATGATGGTCCCGAATGTAGTTGGAGAATTATGTGATGTAACTGTATAGCAATCCAGATTTAGTAGGAAAGAAAACAATAGGCATTGTTCTTGACCCTATCGGAATTGTTTTGACCTCCTCGTAGCTCCTCTTATTTTTTTTTCCTTGTATGTGTGTGTCATCCGTTGAATGGATGATGTAGATGTTAATTTTACGTTTATTGGTGCAGTTGTGTAAAGAACTTGTGTACAACAACAGTTCAACAATGTCAGATTCGATGATCCAGCAAAATCGGTACATTACTTCGAGTTTATAGTGGAATTACTATATAATAGTTACCCTAAATAACGCGCGAGACGTAACGCGATTCTATCGATGTAGCGTAACCCCCTCGATTTTT
>JAQIWH010003806.1:0-18732 GCA_034695005.1 Cryptops parisi
CGTCCTCATCATCATCCTTCCTCTTCGTGCCAAAACCCCGAGTCAATACTCAACGAGAGAAGAGCGAGCACTCCATTGCCCCAGCAGAATTAGCATGTGCGTGATCAGAATCTCACCACTTTTCCCCATCTTGAGTACCGACCGACCGACCCAGGATAAAACACAAAAAAAAAATCAACCTTGCTAAGCACTATTTCGTGTAACTTTCCGATAGAGTGAAAGCCGACAAACGCGGGACAAATCCAGGGGCACTGATGGGGTGGAGTAAGTTCAGCATTAGCCACTCTCATCAAACAACTACCACTTGTCACCCCCCCCACCTTCTCCCCCGGCCCCAGGCTCGTCGTTAGTATTGCGTTTGAATGTGAAACTAGCCTGAAAATCAAAATACAGTAGAGTGTCTCTATTCCGACACCTCGCCAGTCCGACACATCCAGTAATCCGACAGGTAGCAGGTCGGTACACGAAACTGTTTAAACGCAAAAAAATTGATGAATTTCGTGTGCAATGCAATATTGAAGATGAATAACTAACTACTGTATATAGGTTTTTTCTTATTTTGATGTAGAATACTCTGTATCGTATGGTTAGTTTTGCTAAGTTAGTGTATTAATAAACAGCGTGATTTGTTCCCAAAATCCAGTAATCCGACACCCGCTGGTCCGATATACGTCTGATTAGAGAGACTGTACTGTATTCGAATTTTGTATCTCATAATATTGTTCTCAACGCTTTTCAATCTGAACAGTACATTTCAAACCATATCATCAAAACTCTTAACACTACCCTGGTAGAGCATAGAACGCGGGCGAAGCCGCGGGGATAATCCTAGTAGTCAACAATGAAGTTTAGTCCGAAATTCGGTTCAATCCTCTTAGTGTTCCCTACTTTTATGAGTTATTTTGAAAGTTATTTTAGTGAATATAACTTAGAATCTAGTCTTCATAATGGTTTAGACAGAGCAAAACTGAAAAGGACGACCAATTTATTCTTCACTAATTGTTTGTATTCATTTATGACGTTATCACTCTTTGCGCATCAAGAGACTCGTTTTCTCCCTACACACAACAACCCCCATCCCCTCTGCAAATCACTTTTTTTCAAAACAAAAAAAAATAAACACAAAAAAAAAACTTTAAACAAATTACCACAAGAAAGTTAAAGCATGGTACCCGCTAAATGAAAACAAAAAATCCGTTATATAAAAGAAATTAAAAATGGTGAAAAATCAACAACACTCTCTTCCTCAGCGAAACACACAGGCGGCCATTAACATGAGCTCGCGCCATCCTCATCACCATTAGTGAGGCATTATGCAAGGCAGCGCGGTTTTAATGCGGATCATTTCTCCCACCCGAATTTCTGTAGAGTCCATTTTTTACCCTTCCGTTTTTTCACCCTCTCCCCCTCTCAACCCTCCGCTTTTGTTTTCCCCCCACCATAGTCGTCCTCTTCCCAGTTGTCTTTTCGCTTCTTCACCTAAACGTTGTTACCGTCACCCCCCCCTCCTTCATTTTTAGAGAACACTATACGGTACACGCTAAAACACCTACTAGTGTAGGTGGGTGGTAACAGTTCGAGGGCTAAATAGGCAGTCAAAGGGGGAAAATTACCTCAGCCTCCCGTGGCCGATTCATTTCTCCTCCGAAAAGAGGAAAGTGCAATAGAAGGAGGAAAAAGGCGGGTAAAATCTACGGCAAAAGAACAACACGTGTTTAGCGTTTTCCCAGCATTCCTTTTTCCCTCACTTTTGACATTACAACTCTCTGGTTGCCATTTCTATTTCACTCCGTTCTACCCCTCTTTCCCTTCTTTCCCCCTTCGGCGCATATGGAACCATTATTACAAGCATACACTCTAATCAAATTTCTTCTACCATCGTATTCGATTTTCTTTTTCCCGACCCCATAAAAAAGTTTACGCACACCTACTTTGAAACTTTGAAAACTAACAGGGGCGACTAATTATCACTTTCTAAAAATAATCAAAAGCAGATAACGACCGTACAGTGAAAACTTAACATCACAAATTGAACTGACACCTGTGGCATCTTGTAAAATCCATCCCATTTCATGAAAATAATGTGTTGAATAACAATATACGTACAGCATTTGCCAATATGTTTAAGGGACACTTTCCGAAGTGTCACTCTCGCTTATACCTAGCCATTTAAGGGATTAGGCTAAAAAAAATTTCTCAACTTAACGGAACGATATAAATGTATTTAGATGTGTATTGATATAAATCATATTATTGTGCTGTATCACGTGCATCATGGCTACACATAATGGATACAGGTAAGCGTCCATTATGGCGAATGTTGCCCTCATTTAAGGTTTAAGTGGTTGTCTAGCTTTCGTTATAGTAATAGCTGCAATATTTCATTTGGCTGATCAGCAATTATCATCAATTATTTTGATATATTATCTCTACTATGTGGAGCGCGAAATTTTCTGAAGCCATATGTTCATTATTGCAGTCACAAAGGGTGTCATTTTGAATTGCATGCATTTTGACATGACATGACACATTGACACTATCTCAAAATAACAAACAATTACAACTAACTTACATATCGGAAAGATATGTAAGTGCATTTACATTACCACCGATTAATAGAAACTTATAATTTTCTACAACCGTTTATAATCAGTTTTACATAAAACGTATATCATAATTTGGAACAGAAAGAGTACTAATTGAAGAACCTGATGTAAAAGGGTGTTAAGAAACATTTTCACAATTTCGAGAAAAACACGCTTAAAGTTCTGAACTTGCCTTGCTGTCTATAGGCTACTTCACAATTTCTGCACTAATATCTTTGCACATATTGTTGTTATGCTCAAAATTATACATTAGGAAGATAGAATTGCACTTAACACATTGGAAAATGGGTCTAGGTCATTTTTGGCAAAAACGCTACTTAACACCTTTTTACACCATGTTGTTCAATTAATACTTTCCTATCAATAATCATTGCAAACATAAACCAACCTAGTGTACAGCACCATGTATTACATTAGTATATCGTCAATAAACTACAGCATATTGTGAATGCTCAAGAAATGTCGAACAACTGCATTTCACGAAATCCGAAAAATTGGAGAAAACAGTGTAACAACACGCACCGTACTTTCATAGGTCATATCGAGTGACCCAACCGATCAAATTTTAGCCCTAACACTACACATACTAAAAAATCAAAACAAATCAAACAATCCATAAATTTCTACTTCACACAACTAGACCATATATTTTGGGGTGGTGGAAGCCAAATGTCAGTTGTCAAACGTGACAGCCTGATCATTCACAATTAGTGAACCAAGCAAACAGAACCGAAAAGCGAAGCTTCCAAAGCGATAATTCTGGCAAACACGATTAGTTACAACGCTACGCACTTTTGAATTAAACAAAGGTGTAATGCAGTTTGTTGATAGAACCACATCACGGTTCATTAGGTGCACCCCCTAAACTATGGCAGCGTGGTAGGGCGGTGAAACCCAATATGAAAACTCACCTCAATTTACACGTATCACTCACGTTCAATCAATGACATTATCAAGTTCACATTGCCTCACCTGCCATGCACTCGAAATTTCGATGATCCATGAAGCTGAGTAGACTAAGGATCCGAATGCCGCACCTTTCACACCTGTATTTGGTATCCGTAGTCTGTTCGGCCAGTTCCGGCTCTTCCTCTTCTTGGGGCAGACTGATTTCATCTGTTCCTATCCAAACAACAACAACGCAAACACTGTTAGTCTACGTGCCTCGTGATCGATCAAAAACAACAACAACAACACAGTTTCAGTCATAACTTCCCAACTGTTACATGGGGGTGTCCACCAATAATAGTTCCCAGAGTGCTCGTAATCTAACCAATTTCTTTAACCTAGCCAAGCTGACTTGATACGCCAGCCATCTTTGAGCAAGAATGAACGCAATAAGTAGAATAAAACAAGTACATTAAAAATGCTTTTTTCAACCATACTCTTTATAAACTGTTGTAAGAGTATGGTTAAAGTACCGTACATGGAGTATATTTTTTAATACTCTTTATGTACAAACAGTACATAATAATAAACACTTTCTATAATACAATAAAATGTTTTTAACTATTAGTTCGCATAACAGACGCAAGTACTTTATAATTCATTTCTTCTTAGTAAATGTCCACCAAAGAAAAGTTATTGTTTGAAAAATGATTGGGCATAAAAATACAATCACTACAAGTTGTCAGGTGACACTCAAATGGCTTCTTTACTGAATAGCTTCGTCACGAAACGGAACTCGTTGTCGGAAATTTTGCTCGTTATACAAAAAATATTTTACTTTTGCAATACTCTTGCATGAAATCTCGTTGAAGAAACACTTCGTTATAGAAAGCTCAAATGTAATATTAAATAGCCTTGTGTGAATCAAATTAAAACTACTGCTGCAATACACGACGGCACCGTACAGCGTTCAATGACGTCATTTATGTAATCCATCGGTTATGCCAATGATTCAACCTAATCAGTCAGTTTCAGCTGAAGAACACAAAGAGTTTATTTATACGACGAAGTCGGTATACATGGAAAGGCGGAGGATGATTCGTTTAAAAGAAATTTGATGTTGACAAGTTGCTCTTGCCATGAAAATCAATTAACAACCAAGCGACTGATTTCACGTGCTAACACCCCTGCTTCGCTTCGGGTCAAATATCAACTAAGCGTTCCATTATCAACAGTCAAATATTTCAAAGTCAATGAAAAATGAAAAAAAAATAATAATTCTCCAACAAACAGGGTGTAACGTTAAACGTGGTGGGAATACCATGGTGAACAACGCAACATGATCTCGAAACATCTCACGAAAACAAGTGTTTGTAAATCGTCCTAATTGGAACAGTCGAATTAATTGGCACGAGGAAATGAAATTAATTCTTGCTCATCACGAAAATGATTTAGATCGAAAACCACCTTTAAAAAAAAAACAAACTCAAACAAGAAAACACTAGTTTTCGTGTCACTATTTATTTAAAAATTTGGGTAACTGAAAATTACCTTTAAATCGGAACTTCAAAGTGCACTTAAAGTCGAGTCATACCAATGTTGGTCAAGAGATGGGAACAAAATTTAGACTTCTCATGCAGAAATTCCAAACTCGTAATATTGGATAAGTCCAATTGTTGTGCAGCTGACTAAACATCATCTATAACGTTTCTTCTAAACACCATAACTTAAGGACTTTGTGCTTCCTGGGGACAGGTGGGGTTCCAAAAGGTTCCTGCAGGTGCAGGTTTTTTTTTTACCTTATCTTTGGTCTTACAATAGCTCTCTCACAACTAATCTCCGACCTCCCACTATCGACTCGACAAGATTTCACTTGTCAGTTGCATCAAAAGCTTTTAACAAGTTGATGCATTTAACAATTTCTAAAAGAAAAAACCGTCGAAAAATCCAGACATTCGTCTTTTAACGTGGCCATGAAAGAAAATCAACACGGCATAAGTTGGTATTACTCTAGTCACCATGTACAGGGTGAACCATAGTCACAAACTTTGTAACTTTTTGACCACCTGCACTGATTGTCAAAAGAATACCGCTCCCCCCCCCAAAAAAAACCAGCCATACTTAAAGACATTTTAAACTATTTCGTGTCATGAAATTCGTTATTAAAATAACAAAAAAAAGTTAATTTATAAATTGATTAAATTTTTAGGTCTAAAAACCTAAAAATTTAATTACTTTCCTGTACAATCAAAACGATATACATTTTAAGACGAATTTCATTCGTTGTCAAAAATAAATAAAGCAAACAAACCGTTATTCTTGGACAATGGGTTGAGTTTTATTCCCCCAATCTCATTTTCAGAAATTTCAACCAGAATCAGCCAATTTTTCATTTCGCTAACATGCTCAAACGTCATATCTCATGACATACTGTACTTTCATGGTCATGAAAGTATACACACTCATTCTCCGAGAAAGCATGTTTCTAAATGTCATATGCAATTGTGTCAATGCTACAAACTGAAAATTCTGTTCAACTATGAACTAGAGGTCATAAAACAAGCCCATTGAAATACGCTTTATATATTTTATTTTATTTTACTTCAAATTTTACGTCTCGTGGAGACAAATCAATATACAGAAATTCAAATGTATAACAAATGATGGAACAATGCTTTCTTAAAATGAGTACAATTATATAGTTTAACTTTATGCGAATTTAGATTCATGCAATCTTTCAGTAATTCGATATTCGATTAATGCAAGTTTTGAGAAATTCTATTTTCAATTTTTTGCAATTTTTGATTCGATTCGTTCCATTCTGTGTCACATTGAACTTGCGCGGTTTTCGGTTTATGAGGTTCCCACTAATCTATTTTTGGTCCATTGGACACTATATATTCATTGTCATAAACGTCTGTAGATGCCAGTATGCCTTCAATTTCCAGCTTACTCACTCACAATGTCACAAAAGCCACTCACAAGCGAAGCTAATTTAAAGCGTATAATAATAATAAACCACAACTATAAATTACAGTCAATCAAACAAAAAATAAACAAATATTAAAAAAAAACCTATAAGACATAAAAGTTCTTATATTTCTTTTATAAAAAATATAAGAGTTCTCCATAACATATAACCAAACCGAATTAAACAACGCCATTAATCATTGATTGCACAGTATCGATCACTGTTTAAAACTAATTACTGTCTTCCTTCACGTTAAGAGACTTTGGTGACGCCAATGGAATTCCAAACACAACCACACAAAGAACACGACACACAGAAACGACGAAAACCATACAAAATCCGACCACAAAAGTGTCCCATTCGGGCTTTCCTCTGACCACATACTGAAACCCCGACATCGCACATGCCAACAAACCATCTTTTTCCCCAACCGTACAAGACGAACTCCTCCCATTTTCCCACCTCGCCACCCAAAACCTAGACCTCCCCAACAATTTTCAATTCCCCCACTGCAAAAGTATGACGTTGAGCGTCAGAATTGAGTCTTCAGACGGCCCAAAAAAGAAGAACCTACTACTACTACTACTATCCATCGTCCTCTCTCTTCACAACTTTAACGACAGACCCCTACTGAGCACGAGGCGTCTGTGACGTGCAGAGGGGAAAGAATGCGCGTCGGGTGCCTGCTGTTTCTCTTCGCTGAGATGTCATTACAGGCCTATCATTAATCAGGCGCCCAAGCTTTCATAAAGTTATCACCTCGCAGAGGTCGAATTTTTTCCTCTTTTACTTCTACTGTTTGTTTGTTTTTTATTCTACCATTCGACGACGACGGAGAGACGCTTTGTCACGACATTTATATCTGACCGTTTTTATCCCAAATCGTTTCTCACATTTGCTTTTTTTCCCCCCCAACTTCTTGACCTCTATTTTGTCTTTTAGATCGATAACCTTTAATTTGTTCAGAAAAATAATTCGAGTAGTTATAATTAGAAGTTGTAAATTAAAATAGTATAGTCATACAAAAATATGTTAAATTCAGATCATCGGTCATACATAGAGTAAAATTCATCAGTCGTCCACCCCCGATAACGTGTCAGCTGTTTATTTTATGAAAACTATGATTAAACCTTCATTAGGTATATCAACCATGAGTAATCCAATGCAGTTATCGGACGTGACCTTAAATTTCATTTTCAATGTTATCCGATTTTAAACTTTTTTTAATATGCATCCCAAACCCCATATGTGAGTTAGGAAACTATTCACGAAATAATGCCAACGCACAAAAAAGATCGAAAATCGACAGGTTGTCACGAAAGTTATGAACGATTCAAGAACTGCACGCCAGCGAAGCCAACTAAGCGCAGCTACAGAAATCTTGGCCAACCTTGCAGCTGCCCCTGGTTGGCTTTGCTAGTTGGCTTTACGTGCCGTTCTTGAATCGTATTAACTTTCGTTTTAACGTGTTGATTTTCGATCTCTTTTCGTGCGTTGGCCGAAAAAGATCGAATATTTTTTGAATACCATCATCTTTCTAAATCCATTAGAAACATCGATCTTTTTAATTCTAGACATATGGGTATGATCCAGATATCTGGAATGCATATTAAAAAAAAAGTTAAAAATAGGATAACCGTGAAAATATTCAAAGATCACTTCCAATATACCTAATGATAGTTTAATCAGAATTTTCATAAAATAAGCACCTAAAAAGTTATTGGAGATGGACGACTTAGGCAACTCACCCTGTATATACAATATCATGCATATAAACATACTGGAACTTCAAGATATTGGTATAAAGAAAAAAAACTATTTTAAGGTTTAAGTTGAAGAAACAATTTAGCGAAGTTATGAGAGCTATGAAATTGTCATATTTTCCATAAAAGTATCATTAGTTGTGGCTATGCAGGCGTAATAGCATCTCAGTAAACCGAAGATTTCATTATGTGTAATATTGAGATAACGTGATGTTTTCGTTTCCAAAAAATTAATCAATAACATTAAACCTTAAAACAGTATACATTAAATCAAAGTAAACTCGCGTCGTTGATGTACGCTCGTACATGCTGACAAAGAAATTGACCAATCACATCTAGCTGATCAGTCCGAATTTTAAGGTTTTTCAAAATTTGGGTTCAATCAAACACCCACATAATGAAAATATGACGCTTTTCATACAAAAAATAGGAAATCAAACGTGAAAAAAATTAAACAATAAAACCACACACACAAAATAAGAGATTAATAACGGTTTGGTAATGTTGTCAAGCTAATTCTTCATCTTCCCATCCACGAAACTAATCTTAAAAATAGAAAATACGGCTTACTGTAAATTTGTACTGCATAATGCTTACTGCGTACCCAAAAACACGTGTAGTCAGAAACACTAGGAACCACTTCATTTTTGGGGATCTGCTCGGATTTATCGTTCATTAACAACGAGGCATGGACTTACATTAGCGACTCATACGCAGCAGTATCAGCGCAGTCGTAACAACCGTTCCCAGCAACCGGAAGCTGGCTAGAAGAAGAAGAGGAGCTGCCTGTCTGTCATCATCAACCGCTTGATGCAGGTCGATTTTGCAGAGCGTAAGATTTGTCCCAGGGGGCAAGTGCCCCAAACCCAGTGGTCACTTTCTGAGGGGAGAATCGTGTACATACACTGGTTGCAATGCCTATCGAGAGCAGCGTGTTGTTGCAGGATCTCATCCACAACACAAAGTAGCCAGGGGAGTTGGTGACGTCAGATAGGCTATCGCTAATTTGGTGTTGGTTCGCCAGACACCAACGGGCTCCACTGCTGGCTTTCGTGTCCCCGAGGAGACATTTCAACGCTGCCAACTAATACTCAGCGTTAAAATGGGCGATAACTTCCGATAATAACCTTCGGAACAACGCAAATCATATTGCCAAGGTGTTCGCAGCGGTCAATGCTGATTGCTCTCCAACAAGGTTTCGTCGTTTCCCTACTTCGCTTTTTCTTTCCGAAAAGGTCCAATAATGATTTTCAATAAAGTTTGCATCAAATCGCATTGTGATGGATTATTATGGAAGAATGACTTGCAGAAAGCTATTGGAACAACACACAACCCCCCCTAGTTCAATCGATCGAATAATTTGCGAAGCTTTACAATGACAGCAGATGATGACCGGTTGCTGCTGTAGTCTTCACCAACGCTACTACTAGTAGGCTACTATAATGTATGTATGGTTTCATGTAAAGCTGAAATGCTGTTCAGGAGATATATACAGGGATGATGAAATCTAATGAACACAATAAAATCTAAACATCTTAATCACATACAATTTGAAGAAAAATACATATACAACCGTAACTAAATATGGAGATAGTAATATAATAAACATACTAGAGTTTCATTAAAAAAATTAGTACACTTTAGTGGGGGTCTCTGGTGGCGCAAAAAATGTCTAGGCGGTAGTCTAACACACGCCCCCCAATGTGTTCTGCAATATTCCCTTCCATGTCGAAAATTTTTCAGAAACGTTTGAAAACAAATTAAGAGTTAGAATGCCTCATATTTAAGATATTTTCATAGTTCGGAATTTTTCGAACAAAAAATGAACAAAAAAACAACAACAAAAACACGTGTTTATTTTATGGAAAATCGTCATCGCCTATGCTTGGTCGCTCAAAGTCGCCATTTTGGAGAATGACTGACTGCAGCGCCACAGTGGCTCTGACACGCCCCCCATTTTTCTACATGAACTTTATGAGTTCGTTCCATCAAGAATCACAGTTGTATAACCTGATATGAAAAAGTAATGGGGTGTCCAAATGTTTAGATTTCATTGTAGACACCCTGTACTCTGTGACAAAAATGGGCAATATAAAAATATAGAAACAAACTCAAATTAGTATTAAAAAAAACAGCTAAAATTTCAATAAAACCAATTAATCTTAATTCAATAACTTGATTCGTCCGTCAAGAACTTATTTTTAAGAATTCAAAAAATTTTCAAATCAATTTAACTAAAATATATAGGACAAAAAAAAAATTGAAACAAAAACCAACAATTACCCCTAAAAGTTTCCGAGTGACAAAAACTATCGGATTTCAAACAACGAATGTCTTCGGAAAAAAAAGAAACTTTCAAGCCATCAAGGGCAAAAGGAGAGAAAAACAGTTCCAGTGGGAAAATAACCTGTAAATGGAGCATCCCAGAGTTGTCTCCATTGACTATTGGGACAAGAAAGTAAACAATCCCAGAGATATTGAATACGAAACGTTTCGAGGGTCCAAACACGTACCTTGCGGTATAAACTTTTGTGACGCATCAACTGAATTTCAAGTAACTTTAAAGACGACATCTTGCCATTGCCAACGAAACGACAAAAAATATGGGTTCACTCTATGAATTGTCACGCGTTGCTTTGCAGTTTTGGTCATTCATTGACAAGTTGCCACAAAATGGAAGCGATCCAAATGTTCAAATGACATTAGGCTAAACCATCCATCGGTAGCTTATTGAGGAGCATGCATAATAATGGCAAATGATCGATTTTGTGGTAATGCACCTTTCCAAATCCGACAATGTCGTTCGGGTTATCAATAGGTGAAAGCTGATCACGAAACCTAACAGACATTTGCCATAGTGGCATTTATTGCCAGAGAGGCAAATGTCACCCGATGGTTCATTCGGTTGAACCGAGAAGAGACGACAACCAACTTGTTTTCGCCAAAAGTTCAGTGACAAATGTCAAACCAAACTGTGAATACAACAACTAAAAGTTAACACAAACCACCTATACACATGCCAACTCATATAAAAATTTGTCAACAAAATCATTCAAGATAAATCAAGCAAATTGGCACACTATGCAACAAAGACAGTGTAATATGTCTCATCTAGAATCCGGAAGTCTCAGTCTGCTATATATATCTTTATGCAAAGATGAGTAGCCAATCAGGTAACTTCCATAATTCGGGAGTTGGATATTCCCACTTTAAAGCTATATAATAATTGATGCTTTTAGATCGTATAAGATATAACAGCGAAATTTTCAAGTATTAGAGTAAATATTAATAATAGCAAAAATTTCATATTTTTTCATAACTAAATGAACGATACAAAAGGATTTTGAATCAAACAACTTTACATTTGAAACAATCCCAATTAATTTCAAATGACGGCTTAACTCCCAAAATGTAATTTCGAGAAAAAGAGACAAAAACTTCTGGCACCTTCAAATTTAAGATTGAAAGAAATTCCTGTCAACTGTCTAGTTATAGAAACAAAATGAACAGATTTTTGCAAAAAAAATCTTAACTTTAGTTGATGACCTCAAGTTACGGGCTAATTAAAAAATGTAATTACGCCGTTATTCCAAAATATGGTGCTAATTTATAAATTAAATTACGCCGTTTTTCCAAAGATCAGTATATTTTCCCATCGTTTTGAAAGAGAAACAAGCAAGTGAAACAACCTGGAAGTGAATCGACAAAAAGAAAGAAATAACAAAAACAGTTAGGTTTTTCAATAGTAGCGTTCCATATTTTTGCTCCAAAAATTCCAAAAGTGCAAATTATAGGCAACCTAATGCCTTAACGTTATAGATTGGTCTAAAACGATTCAGTTTATACATTTTAAAGAATAACGGCGTAAGTGCCTTTACGCCGTTTTTTTTTTCAATCCAACATTAATATTAAGAGATATCAAAAAATTACTAACCAAATTTGAAAACTAAACATGATGTAACTTACATTACAGGGGCTATATTAAAATGGTAAAAAAAAAACACACACACACTTAGATTTAAATTTTTTCTTTCATTTAAAGGCCCTGTCAAAAACAGCGTTGATACCTTTCTGCCATTGTGAATATTGTCGATCTGATTATGAGCACCTTTCTTATATAAAAAAGTTAAGCCATTGGCACCTTCAATCTCCACTCCCAGCCTTCGGCGAGATCCCCTGGGAAGACTTCTTCCTCCACTTTTCCCGTTCCAACCTCGCCAGAACAAAATTAAATTTTCCAACTGTATGCAAAGTAATTTCTTTTTTTCCCTCTCTTCCCCCCCATATTGATTAGATTAGAGACGTCTAAGTCTCATACTGTAGCCATTCATTATGTATTAGAGAATGCACGCAATCTCAGTTTCAATTTAACAACTGCCACCGTAGGAGAAATCTATTCTCAAATGTCATTGACCTAAAGTGAGATATGTTTCGATAATTGTGGACAGTTGTAACGCATTTAGAAGGGCGGTGTTTGTAAACCTTAAAACATGGGTCATCGGACCAAGTGACACGACGCGAAAGAAAATGTCAGTGAAGAAAAATGTTTTCGAAACTAAAGGTAAGAGAGGGCATTTTGAATTTTCAGATCTCCATGAAATTTTTAGCAGCAACAGCAGCAAATTTCGGAGCAACATTGTGAGAGATGGTTAAAATTCATCAACCGTCCAACTTTCTACATAATATCCGTCACAAACATCCGTCTAAAATCCGGCGCTACATTTTCACCTTGATCTATCCTTTTACTTAATCATGTTCACTTGCAGTAAAGATGACACGATGCACGCTGGCGTTCCATGAACAAATATTGACATAAAATTTTCAATTTAAACTCTCTGACCCTGGTCGTGAGCAGCACTCCATGTGAATGATCTGTTAACACTATGTTGTGTACTGATGTTCATAAGCATTAACTATGTAGTCCAAAAATACACTAATATACAAGTATGACTTGCACTTATAACTTACGAACAACAATAAACGCTTCCGTGTCATTGAAAGTAGAACACGTTTCCAGAACTGTACGACATGGAATCCCTAACTTCATCCACCGTATTATGGACCTTGTAATAAAGAAGTCAATAAACGTTACCCCCACCACTAACGCAGGATGATGAGTCATACAAAAAGGGTCCATATTGACATCAACATCATCATCATCATCATTGCGAGTTGACACCTCCCAATCATCACCCCTATTTGGTTGCCATCTTGTCTACTACAGCTTCACCACCTGCCAGCGGATGTTTTAATTAATATTCACAGGTGTTCCCTTCTCCTCCTCCGCCCCCAACAAACTTGCCACCCGTGGTCTTTCCTCCCGCTTCTTCCCCTGGCACAGTGGGTTATGCAAGAACTCCTGCAGAGTAGCAGCTTTTGTTCACCATCCAAAAAAAAAGAAGTGTTTCCTATGTGCCAATGCAAGAAGACAATTAATCGACAGGCTTTAAAAAGAATTACAAAACGAAACTTCATTTGGGAAACCATCATCTTTCATGTGAAATGACTATGCAACTGGCAAGTGGCACCTTGTGCGCTTCAGCAATTCAAAGAGACAATCACAATGGTACCTGCATGCGGTGATGTATAAAATATGGGCACACTACATCATTTGCGCAGAAGTATGAAACATAGTACAAGACTGAAGCGTATAAATATAGTGTAATGTCCAAGTCATAACACTTGTCTCTCTCTAAATTAAGTTGCACTAACTGTAAGTAACGAACAGGCCTTTGAATGTACGCTACACAAGAGATCATAGTTTCGGTATCAAGTATATTCTTGTAGTAGTATTTCAACTGAACTAACATTAGATACAACGGACATCATGATAGTATACTAATAATAGAATCTGCTTCCAAACGATTCGGGTTCCTTTTGCAACAGTTGTAATCTCTTTAAGGTTGGATTGAAATCGGATATTGATAACAGCTCCTGCAGAATGGACCATTATGCACGCTGTGCCACTATAGATGTTAGTACTACAAACAAACTTGTTCCTTTTGACCTGGTTACGCTTCCTCAACCTGTTATTCCTGTAATACGATAGTCCAGTTGAAGAACCTATCCAAACTGATAGTCAATTCAGAGCAAGAAATCTCGAATCCAGCCACTTGAATAAGAAACTCACAATGGACTTGACAAAACGAGAGCGGAGCGAAACGAAACTCTATCCTGACCGCAAGGTTCCAAAACCTTCAAAGGTGAAGAAAAAAAAATAAAATAATGGTAAATGGAATTGCATTGAGGAAAAAAAACCATGAAAGAGGGAAGTCAAGAAGAAATATGAAAGAAAAGCAATGGGGAGAGAGGAGAAGTAAGTGGTAAATGGGTGAATCGAGGACTAGCTGCAATAACGATCACTTTCCTCTCTCCATGGTGATCTAGTGTGATCGATGCTGCGAGAAAAAAAAGGAGTCGATTTCATCTTTTCTCGGATTCTTCTTCACTAACACTGAGGTGGTAGGCATCTCTCGCCCTTGACCTTTCACCCCTTGCCTGCTTTTCCAACCAAAGAGGTGCGCTCCACGGGGAGCAACGGTACAGCGAGAAGAAGGCGTTCGCTCTTCCCTATCCTCCGTCTGCCAATGTGCAGCGAAGAGAGAAACAGTCTCCCACAGCAACAAAGGTGCCAGAGAAAAGGTCCACCAAGGCAAGTCTCCCTTGGGAACTCCCCAGGGATGCTCCGTCACCATGGCAACTTGGCACCCTGAAGATTTCGTTTCCTCTTTGCCCCTCGTGGGGAGCTTCCAGCAGAGCAGTCGTCTGACTGACTACCCAGAGTGGGAAAGTGGTATTATGCCCCGTTACATATGCTGCTGCACAATGTGGAGCAGGAATAGTGGGAAGAAAAAAAAATACTATACCAAAGTTCTCTTTTTCCGCGTCCTGCTACAGAACCTTTTCTCAAAGGTCCTAAAAATGAGAAAGAGTGCAAAATGGATTGAATGCTTTGCTTTTTCTTGTGCTCAGCTACTGTTGCAGCGAGTCAAGAGTTCCTGGGCGTGAGAGACAAGTTGACAAGCTGACAACTTCTTTTATACGTATACAACCGAAACACTTTTAACACACAGTACAATGTACTTTAGTTGTGGCAACAGAGAGTACAGTAGAGCAGACACGCTGGTACTTTCACGTGATCCTGAATCAATTTATTGCAAAAAGCGGTATGACTTTTTCTCAAGACTTCTTACAACCGCATAAAAGAAACACGCTCAATAACCTACGCAGGACGTCTAACTATAATCAACCACAGCCCAATTTTTGCATTACAAACCTGATTTACTCAGGAAAAAACCAAACATTATTTACAATATCTTCTGTAAACCTGCCGCTCCAGAAAACCCACGACCTCACAATTCGCCTAGTTACTCCACTATTACATCTTCCAAACTCAAAACCATTACCGTGAAATTTTTATATGATATTAAAGTTTTTCGACTTTCAGAGTTTTTTAGTAAATTTCTAAAACAAAACAGTGACTTTTTCGAGACAGATAAAACTACATAAAACCAATCAATTCTCACATATTTTCGATAACATTAGAAAATACTCACCAAATTTAAAATTTAACTTTAAATAAGTTGTAATAATATAAAAAGCGTTCTATTTAATTCTACTGAACAGTGTTGATTTTTGTTAAATATATACAGTAAACTACCTTTCATCCGATACTCATATAACCGAAACTCTCAAACAACCGGCACGTGCATGGTTTTGGGGTTAATGAAGTTTAAGGTTAGGTGTTCAAAAATTTAAGTATAATAAAAATAATTTTAATTACATATTAAATTGATATGATATGATATGTGCGTATCAGGTTAATAAAACTTGTTTTTTTACTTAAATTACACTTTTATTTCCTTCATACAGTACATTATTTCTCTCATTTCTACAATACAGTATTTTATGTAGATAATGCAATATATTGATAATTATAATACAGTATGTATAGTGATGCATATACTGTAGGCCTACTTGATATAGAATTTCAATCGGTTTTGTAAATTGCTATGGTGATTTAAAGATTTGATTTTACTTTAAATTTTTATTATATTTTTAAAAATTTTATTTTAAATTTAATTATTTTATTTTACCTTGTATTCTACTACATAATAAACAACCTGAAATGAAAAATGAAAAAGAGATGATCAGATATCCGGAATATTCAGTTATCCGACAACCATCTGGTCCCAGTGGTGTCGTATAAAAAAAGAACTGTACAGTATATATAAAACTAGATTAATAACGACATTCCCGTGCTATAGCACGAGTTACCTATAGGCTACTAGTAATATTCAACTTCCGTCAGTTTGCTGGTGCGCTACATTATGTTGGACACGCCTATCTAGATCTTCGAATTTTGTCTATGAATATTTACAGAACATAGACAAAATTATTTGTGCAATTAAAAAGAAAAGTAACGTATTGACATATTGTAAGTGCTCCCGCATTTTAATTCTCTAAATTATAATAAAATTACATTTCACATGAACATTGTGGTTTAGCAGCATGTCACTCTTGTGACATGGTAATCAACAACCTGTCAATATCTCGATGTTATCCGAAGTATTACTGATCATTTGTGTCAAAGTTTGGCTTTGACATCCATCATTGTAACTTCCTGATATACGCAATCATAATATTTTTGCATGTGTTTAAGCATATTGCGCTGTCAATCACAGCACACAAAAAAATGATATTTGCAAGTATCCATTTCAAATTCAGATTCAATTTAGCGTTTCATTCTTTGATTATCGAAGAAAACATTTCTCTTCATTGAAAGAAAATAAAACAACAACCCTACTACGAATAGTATCGTGAAAGATTTATAGTTAGTTTTCGCTGTGGGTGGGTTTTTCAGTGGTTTCCTAGCGAAACCAAAAAGTCAATTTCGGTTAGGTGAAGGTCACGTGCAGTGGGTCTCCTGAGTGTCAAAGTTCACCACACAGGTCGTCATCAGTATTCGGGTCAAGCCACAAGGTTGACGGAAATTATCCATCCCTGAACCTCGAAGGAAATGGAGATTTCACCAAAATTCCCCATTGGTGACGAAAACCAAAACCCACTTTTCCAAACTCCTTCGTCCTGCTTTTATTTTTTTATCACCGATGGTAAACACCAAGTAAATCAATACAAACTTTTATCGTTTCCATTTCCTAATCCTAAACAAAACCTGTTATCGGATCAGATTAAAACCCCATATCGAACCTGCGGTTATCTTATTCTCAAACAAGTGAGAAAAAAATTTATACCAATGAACAGTCTGAGAATGTCAAATTTACCAAAATAATCAAGTTTACCATTTTCTATAAAAAATATAAAATGAAGCCTTGAAACTGGTGGGAGACATTGATTGAGCTTTTATAAATCAATTAAAACTTGGAAAACGTCGGAACCAAAAGCAAACCACACACACCAAAAAAAAAAAAAAATAAACAGACGAATCCTGAAATTTAAGGATGGTACATGGGGAAAAAATCGAATTCAAATGCACCTCATGCTATTCCTTAAACACGCAACAGCCACCCTAGCGTACAGTTTAAAGCTATGGAGTAAAAAGTAAGACGTCACTTATGACAGGTAACAACAGACACCTGGGGCTCAGAACAGGAACCAAGCCCAACCACCACTGACACTAATGATGATCTGGTCGATGGAATCAGCATACAGACTCCTTCATTGTTCGCCCTTCCTTCTGATGAAATTAAATTGCCCCTGCACCTCCTTCACAAATCCAAATCCACATATAGGTGGAGACATTAGTTTTTAATTCGAATTATATTAGACTTAAACCCTCAATCTTTAAAAGTGTATGAACTTTTTTCACATTATTATAAATTTTAAAACCTGCAGCTCTCGACATGGTGTCAAATTGATCATGCGAACCAAGTGAATTTGACAAAAAAAAATTCATCTTGTATTTCCAACTTTTATTTTTTAAATATATATATATATATAAAAAATCAAGTTTGAAAACTACACGAACCCCCTGCACACAAATGGGTGTCAAGAAGAAACGCACTTAGAAGGAATCCCTGGAGTCCCCGAAACATATCAAGGAATCCTCCAGAGTATATACTCTGTGGGTGACATTCTAGGGTGACATTCCCTTTCTTCGGTAAATACCACGTCACGAAACAAGTACGGCGGTTGAAATTTTCATCAGTTATGACAGCTGAGCCATTTACGGTGATATTTTCCCAGAAGGTTGAATATGCGATTTCTCATTTTTCCCAAAGTGAACTTCTGAAATTCAATGCTTGGCAAAAATATATTGCAATAAACCTACAGCCTACAGCCTACATGAAATAATAATAAAAATCATAGAACAATTGTAAAAATTCGAGAATAAGTGATAATGATGAATGTTATGTACAATGTGTATAATATCCACAGCAACAATCAAATACAGCACTGAATCATATTACTACTAGACGGAAACCAGTGCTGTAGCACGGGCTGATGTATACAGAAAGAAAAAAGAAAGAATACATCTGGGTAA